>DWNE01000246.1:0-33559 GCA_018249875.1 Cecropterus toxeus
ATGAAATATTAATAAATAAAATGATATTAATATATATGAAATACTTATTTGTTTGATACTAATAAATGATAAAACTTATAAAAGTGTACAAAACCATCATTTTTGTGTGTTAGTTGGTTGTTCATGAGTATCTATGTGTGAGTGCTCGCATGCGTAAATGTGTAAAGGAATACTTTTAAAAATAAACATAAAAATTACTCTCACCCTTCAATTATCTTTTTCTTTCTGTTTCAGACGAGCGATGTCTCCGAATTCGATTCGCTGTAGTTGAAGGATATTTTGTAGAGCCTAGGTTGTTATTTGCAAAGCAGATTTGTCTTGCTTAAGTTAAGATGTTGATATGATTTCCAAATTTATCATTGAACGTCTTACTTTTCTTGTAATCTATTTATCAGTTGTAGCTGCTGAATGTTTCGTCCCTTTCTATCATAGTATTATAAACATTGGAGCAAGAAGGACAGTACATATCTTGTTAAAACGATGGGTCTTTAGTCACCAAAGTGAAGACTTATTTATTTATTCTTAGTTTAATTATTATTAATTTTATTTTCCTGTAATTTTATCCCGAGATACAATAAAGTATATGGGTCCGTTTATACAGTAAGTGAAAATCATTTTCTCTATAAACGCACCTAAATAATGCCATAATACGTGTAAGCGTTCGTAGATGTAAGTTTTGAAAATAATTTGAAAGAGAAATCGTGATGTATTTTTGAAAAGTAATAAAACGATTTCTTATTTGAATTTTTTTCGCGTAAGGTGATTTTAAATTGAATTGTGCAACGAATAGTGCCAATAAAAGTAATTTTATATATCTCAGACCAAAACAGAATTCACGCTGTATATATTTAAGTTCAATTTGCACTTGTGAATTAAATCAATTCAAAAATAAGAGATAAAGGAACTGGCTCTTTCAGGGTATAAATTAAATCAATTATTTAGATGGCATCGGGATTCAAGCAATATCAATATCAGCAATATCTCAATCACGTGAGATTGGGAGGTACATTTTTTCGCAAAAAAAATAATTGACCATGAAATATTTTTTTTAATTAGCGTAATTATACTGCAAAATGAATTTTGGAGAATAGGGGGAGGGGGGGGGAGAGAAAAGATCTAGACAAATCCCCCTTTCGAAGAGAGTTTGCATCGCATTTGAGCAGGAGAATTCGTGTACACTTCCATTATACATTTCGTGGAATTTTTTTAGGCTTAATGTTTTTTTTGGTCTGAGATATATACTATACAAATGAAAGTGATTAAAACAATTAATTTTTTTGAGCCATGTAATAATGACCTGATTATTTTTGATACTAAATAATATATCATCTGAAATTCTTAGTATGTGGGAATAAGATCTAAAATTCAGTTTTTTATCATAATATATTATCATTAATTACGTATATTTTAACGTTTTTTTATTTGCACTGAGCACCCTGAATTTGAAAAGCCTTTTGTATAACAGGGTTTGTGTTCCTAATATTAAAAATATGAATTTTTGCATGGACATCCTCATATACATAAGTGCGTTTGTTACTCTTTTACGCAAAAACTACTATTTAGATTTCGCTGAAATTTTACAAACAGATAATTTATGGCCTAGATAAAGACATAGGATACTCATTATCGTGATAAACGCAACCGACGCGGGCGGAGCCGCGGGCATTAACTATACTATAAACGGCCTCTCTTATCCAGGGTGTTCAAATTAATACCTTGCTTTAAAGCTGAAGAACATTAACCTACATACTTGAGACTCTAAAAATTGTCAAAGTTAAATGTGTGGTAGACACTTAGTGGTTCGAATTCGGAAACACCACCGCCACACCTATATTTGACTGATAACAACAGTCATAAGTGCTGCTGTGTTTAGGTCTATAGAGCGTAAGGAAAACATACGTATCCGAGGCGTTCCAACTTAGTCCTCACAGTAGCAACGTGTAGGCCAGCCTCATGTAAGACTGATCTAGGGTTGCAGATATCGATGGAGTGCAGTCGCTTACCATCAGGCGGACTGCATGCTTGATATTATATGCTTCAATATATATTTTTTTATAAATATTACGTAGCAAACGAGCAAGCAGCCCACCTGATGGTAAGTGGTTACTGCCGCCCATGGACATATGTAACCAACTTCATATAGAACAGGAGTTTTATATGAAGTCTATCATAGATGCGTTGCTACTCCCGAGGACTGAGATGGTCGCCTCATATAAAAGTGAGCCGGCAACCACACCCTTCCACCGAAACGCAAGAACTTCTTCACGTTAGAAATTGATGTATCGGTGGTACTTCGCCGGTCGAACTACATCGGTTCTACCACCTGGCAAAATAATATAATAAAATATTGTAGCAAATGTCTAAAAATCCAGCCTCCATTGTAGCGAAAGTCTACCAATCCAGACATGGCTGACGTGGTGGACTATGGCGTATACTCTCCTCTTTCTGCAAGAAGCCCCGAGCCCAGCAGTGGGACAATAACGGGTAGATCTAATCGCAGTATAGACTGGTTTCTTTATTTATTTTTGATTGTTTTGAGTGATTTATTACATATTTTTTATAATTAATAGTAAGTCAATTTGTATTCAACATATTTTTTTACATAAAATCCAACATTATTTTACGAAAGTCTAATGAAATGTAGGTACTACATACGATGTAAAATAAAAATAATGACTTTTTCGTGCTATTTAATTTAGTTTTTTTATTATTTTTATACTCTGAAGGTTTGGTTCCCAGAAATAAACGAATTTTGGGTTTCTCTGTTAAAAACAAACTTGTGGTGCTACTTGGGTACCCATAACATATATTGTGGAGCAGTGTGTGTGTTTAAGTGTATATGTGTGATTTCCAGAATCTTTATTACCGTAATTTATTTCACTAATTTATTTTTTACGTTTTTATGTCTTTGTTGAATAAATTTGACTACATAAATAATTGTTTTTCTTTTATTATTTTTTTTTCTTTTTTTATACATATATTTTCAGATTTGATTTAGTTTGCCTTGTAAGTTTTTAAGCCAAATAACGAATTATCTGTTTAATTTTGTATGCACGTTTGTCTTGGATGACAGATTCATGATAAGCGACGTGATCTAAAACTAACATGGCCGACATCTCAAGATTATTTTTAAGTATCCTTATATTATGGAGAACAAATTATTGGGGTTCCTATAAACAACATGACTCCTAAAAAGCTTGTTTTACAAAACTTCTAAATACAAAAAGTAGTATTGATTTTTATAATGATTGATTCCAATAATATTTATATCTCTCTCTGTCAATAAAACATTTTTTATTTGCCATTGGTGTCCATATTATGCGAAAGTCACCAAAAAAATTTATGCAGAAAAAGCTTATTACAGTTAGCTACTTTTGGGTATAAACTCAATAATGCGTGAATAATGGGCGAGCAATACTCGTATTTAATAATTGGGATAAATTAAGATTGAAATAAAACAACACATTAAATATGAGACATAGCGTTTTTATTAATATTCAATAATATTTAGTTATCAATAGAATATTCAGCATATTACAAATACAACGTGAAACATTGGAACAGAGCAACTAAACTGGTCTTGAAACTTAATATAGCATTGCGACTCTTGTCGCTAGCTTACACTTAACACCAATTTTTAAGCACACAGATATTTAAAACAAAATTAACTATATTCATATATATTAGCAGCACTGAACCCTAATATTCTACTAGGGAATTCACTTGCCAAGATATTTGCCCCATATCAGCATTTGCAGTCGTGAGTTTAGCTAAGCTTTCCGATTTTATTTCTAGATCTTAATTTACCCACTTCAGTCTCATCCCTTTTATCCTCAAATCCTAGAACTTCATCTTTCCCTTATTTATTTTTATTACCTATACCAACCATATTAGATACATACCTTATCACCGATAGAAAAACAATTGGAAGTGAGCGTTTGTAATAAACTTATCTGCGTTTAGAGTCTACGACCAACTTCGACGATGTAGGCGTTACAAAACGTAGTAATTCTATTCCTTTTAAGTACGACTCATCTAATTTTATCAATAATTCAAATTCTACGAGTTGCCATAACTTAAAAGCACAACATAAGATAAATGAATGATGCTACATCTGCTATTAAACATAAACATATAGATCAAGAGGAAAGTAAAAATAAAAATTATAAAGTAGATAACTATGCACAATATGTCGCAACTTTAAACTAATAGTAAAAAAGCTATTCCGATATCACAATAAACGAGATCTTTAATAGCTTAGTGCAAGTTGGCCGTAGAGATGTCGCTGCTACCTTAGCCTATATTTTGTACCTCTACCTAGCTAAATTATTCGAGAAATTGTGCATCAATCCAAAGTATCGGATATAACAAATATCCGATTCCTTATATTTTACATAAAAATCTTGCTTTTGCAAACAGTTAAGGGACAGCGTCGAGTTAATTTGAAGTGTCATTCTCATCTATACCTAAAACCTCTTCCAATGATTCAATGTTAAAATGGATAACATCAAAAACATACCTACTTACATCGTACCTTACAAAATAGTTAATACTTCTACTACAAGTGTTAACATCGTAATGAATAAGCATGGTTCTCTCAAGTCTAGATTTAAGCTAAGCGCTATCTAAGAGGTTATAGGTCGAAGTAATATGGACCAGTGTCGTAAAAAACCGACGGTACAGTACAAAAGTGAGTACCAAAATACTATCCAAAAAGTTTACTCGGCACATATGGCCGACATCTATACAAATATTCAACAAACTCTTCATATAAAAGTTCTGAACAAATATTTGTTAACAAATGTTGGACATATATACTAAGCCTTATTATCTGAACACCTAATTAGTGATACTGTAAATAGTTAGTCAGTTAGAGACTTCAAATGGCTACGAATAGTCTCATTTATGGACTTTTAGGATCTTAATAAGAAATGTTAATATCCTTTGAAACTATCACATAAGTAATATTTTAGTAGACATTGATATACTTCTACTTTATATTTGTAATGATAGTCGTGTTAGCGGAGTAATTAAGTCAATTTAGTCAAAATAGGAGCAATTGATTGTCAAGAATCAAGAAGTTTCGCACCGTGCAATTTAGCTAAGCTTTTAAGCTGCATTTTAAACCTAATCAACATAATTTTCAATTTTTCATTCAATAAATTAATTTCAATTAAAAAGTGAAATTAATATCCGTCAGTAGAATTTCTAAACTTCCAAAATCAATCTACTTCTTTGCAGCGTCATCAAGACTTGATTGTGGTGATTTTGCGAGCATCGTCAGGGATCTGAAATTGATTACAAATAATGGTAAGTAAATTGGTGTAATTTTATGTGTCTTATTAAAATTTCGATATAACCCTTGTGAATATATTAACTATAAATAAAGCAATGAAAGAATGAATAACTCAACATTTAGTTAAATGTTTCTCAAGGGTCTTTTCATATACTGAGACACTCCATGCTTCAGTTATAATAATGTTAATAGCAATTTTACAAATAAACTCACGACAAATCAAAACAATGTAGAAAAACAAAAAAAAGTCATTGAAGCGCAAAAAATGAATTGAATAAAGATGGTGATGAGCAAATTAACAGAAAGAAGCAATATAATATAAACAGTGTACCTATTTGTCGGACTTTTCTTGAGAGTGACTTAAACAATAGCAGCTGCAATGATAATATTACGTTTTTATTAGGTACAATTTTGACTGAATAATAGCTTAATGATAGATATCAAAATAGGGGAAACAAAGATAAAACATAAAGCTAAGAAGCAATTAAGTGAAGGTGAATTTCGAAACAAAATAAAGTGATAATGCGCATAAAAAATACAAAAAAGGTTTATATAAAAATAAGTGTATCAATAATAAATGTCAATAGCATTGATCTAAGACTAAGTAGTGCCTATCTATTAATTTAATTCAATAACTACTTATTGATCCAATAACTATTTATTTAAGAGTAGTAGTTTGAGATACCTTCTTTGCGCCGGTACAGGTGGTGACGGTTGAGTAGTCGGTGGGAGTGATGCAGGGCAACTACCAGATAAAGTAGGTAAACTGTCATCTTCTTCCTCCCTTCGTTCTCCTGCAATTAAGTTGATTTTTGCAATAATGTAACAAGTTTTTTCATTTTATATAGTATCCAAAATTATTGCATCGTTAGATTGCATCGTTAGATGAAAATTGTTATGAAAAAAAAAATAAGTGACGAATAGATAACCTCTTTCCTTTGGGAAGTCGGTTAAAAATAGTAAAAGATTAGAAATAATAGTAAAAGTTATCGTAGAGTTAAAATAATTTGTATTATTACAGTTCACAGTAATTACCTCGAACTATAGGTGTATCTCCGATGTAGAAGGTTGCGGCGGGTGCCTCAACAGTGGCCTCTCTGACAGAGTTATCTCCGCTAACAGCACTCAGTGTGTCAGTGCTGTCAAACATGATTGTACGTTCCTTAGCTTTCGGTATCTTCCCGTCCAGTTCCTAAAACAGACAAATATATTTAAATTTTATCCATAAAAACGGTGAGTGTATGTCTATAGTTTGTGTGTTTAATGTTTTTGTTATGTATTTCAGTTTACCTCAGAAATTCTCTGTCGAAGTTTATTTCATTTTCACTACCTTTGGTTACAATTAAGTACGTGGACTTAAGAATATGAAGAAAACTTACCAGTCGTTCTGTATCAGAATCTGGTTCGTGAACCCCGTATTCATGGGAATAATGTTCACTCGTGGATTGGTGTTCTAAGCTCTCCATCTGCACCGCCGTCACAGGGTCCAAGGTGTCCAAAGAGGATACCATGGTGTTCGACCCTGGAGGGTGAACCGCTGTTATCTTTCTGATTAGTATCAAGCTTGGTGGGATAGCAATACATACGAAAATCATACACGGTTATAATATAAGCGAGGATGAGAGCATCTGTCTGCAACTTCAAAGGTGATTGATTAAACACAACATGCTAAATATATTATTGATGTAAAGAAGCGTTAATAGAGACGTAGATTTACACACATAGTACGTATGAGTATGAAAGTTGCCGATCCAAATGTCCTGAATTTTGGTTATCGATAAATATGGGATGAAGCTTTATAATGTGTCTAGCTTAGTTAAGTAAGGTAAGGAAGTAAGCATTCTAACAACAGATACATAAGAAGAATAACATTCTGGCCATTGTATAGTCAAAAGTACATTTTAGATATATGTACAGTTAGGTTAGGTTAGCACCTAACTTGATAAAATATTTTCGTCACCAAATTTTCAAAACCATTTGAGGGAAAGTTAGAAAATCGGATCACTTCATATAAAAACACGAAGATTTAAGTCACCTTGCAGTGACATATCAATAATTAATTACGAATAAACTCCGTTGTGTTCATATTATAACTTGAATATACAATAACATCCTACGACTACATATATTAATCGATTCTTACCTCCTGATGTTAGACTTCCCGTCATAGGTGTATCAACTTCGTAATTATATGTTGCTCTGGTAGCATTCGAGCTCGTTGCTTCGAGGCTGTCAGTACTGCCCAGCATCAGATCAGCACGCGCCCTACATAAAGTAAAACCTCCGTAGTTCGTGCTATTTTAAGCGAATTATATTATTCTACTGAAATTAGCATGATTGTAAGAATTACTATAATAATATAATATTTACACGTACCGACTAAAACTGCCTGAAGAACTTAGTTCTTCGTCTTGGCCGCTCCACGAACCACTTGCAGGATCTGTTAAATGTTTACCAGAAAGAGATACAGTGCTGTGAGCTACCGACCTCCCAGAGGAAGGAGATAGCTCACGCACTGCACTCCCTTCCCTAGAAAAATCGAGATCTTCTGGCCTATCTGAAGACATAATTATAGTTTGTCTAGATGTAGTCACTATTTCACCCTCTGATGTTTGTCTCTCAATCACAGTCATAAGACTATCCATTTCTGAAGGTTGTGATGCTAAAGACGAGGACATCTCAGACCCAAACGACATTCCACTTTCATCGAAATGAGGTGGTCTTGCGGGTATGTCTATAGCTCCATCTCCTTCAGTGCTTGTAACGGTTTCCGATACTTTCTTTCCATCGACAAATCTTTGCTGAATAACAGTTGTAGTTCGCACTACTTCAATAACTCCACCTTCAATTGAGGATGTGTCAACTGCTTGTTCTTTCTTTGACTTTTCTTCTTGGTCTAAAATTTTCATCATTTCCTCGCAATCACCGGGTATGGATTCAGCAGATCCGTCACTAGGTGCTGCAGCGCAAACGAATGATGACGATTTTTTGCATTCTTCGACTACCTCTTCTGGTTTTGCTTGAGACGTTTCGGGTTCCGGCTCGGGAACGAAAAATGCACCTCTATCATCATATTTTTTTACTGTTACAATCTTAGGTGTTATCTGTCCTTGCATTTTCTGCTCTAACGCCATTTGTTGTTCTATAAGCCTTCGAATTGCCGCTGAATCAGCTAACAATTTTTGCGATGGACTCCCATAGCTCCCCACTTTTTGGGATGGACTTCCGCTTTTTTGTGATGGAGATCCTGTTTTTTGGGAGGGACTTCCGCTCTTTTGGCCGGGACTACCGCCTTTTAAAGGTGGACTACTTTCAGAGCTGCTATCATAAGATCGTTTTTCTTGTTCGAGGAAACTTCCGCTTACAACTTTAGGGTCTGCTAATAATAAAGCTTCTTTTTGTTTCGCTAATAGTTCTGCCTTTATGGCCTCGAGGCAAGCAGATTCGAGTCCTTCGAATTCCTTTAAACTAGAAATAGAAATATCATCGCCTTGGCTTCTGCTAAGAATGTAACGTCGTGGTAACGAACCATTTAATGAATCTTGAGAAGATGATGAATGTTGCTGATATTGTTCCATTAGTGCTCTCTCCAGATTTTCGAATTCTTGTAATGAACTAATAGATATATCATCATTCTCACCTTTAATTCTAAATCTCATCCGTGATGCCATTTCAGATTCAGAGTAACTTCCATAAGAATTTCTATAACTGCCGTAACTTCCTATCGATTCTTTCTGTGAGCTCAAACTGCCAATTCTACTCGCATCAAAATCTGTCATTTCTTCTTCCTTAATATCTTCCAGTGGAACTCTTTCATAATCATATCTTGGGTCACCTTCAAATTGCATCTGAATCCAACGTTTTCCTGCTTCTATTTCAGCTAATTCCTGAGCTTGCATTCTTTTTTGTTCAATTTCATACTGAAGTAATTCTTCGTCAGATAGAGATCCAGACGTGCTGCTAGTACTCTCTTGTTTCTTAGTTTTTGTTAAATATTCCTCAATATCTATATCGTGGCGCTTTACATATCTCTTTTGTGACACTATTTGCACACTTTTCCCTTCAGGGTCAGTTTCTTGGGCTTCTTTAGCGACTTCTTCAATTACAACGAAATCGTCCATTTCACTCGGCTTATCTACCATTTCAAACTCATCACTTGTAGGTGACTCTTGTTCTTTCTCATATGAGTGAAGAGTTCTTTCTTCAGTTGTAATTAAAAGTTCAGATCTGCTGCTCTCCGTAATGAGGTCAGATTTAAGTTCTGGTGTTTCAGATATATCATACATATCGTCGAGTACATACTCCCGTCCATTGTCAGTGGAAAGAGAACTCTGACTTGGTGCAGACAACGGCGTATGTGGCGTCGACAAATGTTCATGAGTTTTCAAACTCGACGTAGAACTTTGCTTACTTTCAAGTTGAGGTTCGGGTGATTTATCAACAGACCTTTCAGCCTTTGTTTTAGGTACAGAAGAATCACTTTTAGATTTCAGAATTTCTTCATATTGTTTAGTTCCTACTGGAATTATGTCATCATCAACATCAACAAATTCTCTGCGACTTGGAGGTCTTTCCGTAATGGTAAATGGTACGACACTTACATCTTGTACAACTTTCTTCACACATTCCTCCGTTATTTCGGAATCTGTAGATCGTGGTGTACTTTCTGCCATTTCAATGGTAGTTTTGACAATTATTGTATCATCTTTTTGCTTGTCTTTAGGTGCAATAGATACACTTCCAAATTTTTCAATTTCCTCATACTCAGCAGATCCAACTGGTATTATTTCACTCTCTATATCCACAAACTCTCTTTGTGGTCTCTCAACTTTAGTAACCGAGAAAGGAATGGCATGATCTTTCTCAGATGTAGATTTTACTATAGCTTCCTGAACTTCGTCTTTATCGAATTCTGGTTGAGATTGTGATGAAGATATGTCAATTTTCGAAATAGACGACGAAAGAATTTCATCTGTTTTTAGCTGGCTAGATATTGTAGTATCAGATCCTTCCTTTTCTTTAGAAGAATCTTCGTCAAATTCAGTACTTTCGGAAGCACCTTCGATAGGAAAATGTTCCGGTATCAGATCTTTGGGTTGAAATCGCATTTCATGTGATCTCTTCATTTTTCCGACTAGTTCAATATCATCAGATTTACCATCTTCGTCACCAGATATTTCTTCATCGCTAACATCTTTTAGTTTACTGGCTTGATCTTTTTCAACTTCATGTAAAAATTGTTCCACATACGTGCTGCTTTCCATCAATTCTTCTTTTAATTCATTTGCTGAAGGTACCAGTGTTTCAGAGGCATCGGATATATCAATACTAGCTACGTGACTAGATCCATCTGAGTCAAGACTTTTCATACTATCTCTTGAAGCAAGTGAACTACCTGCAGTGTAATAATCTTTGGATGTCCTTAGTGATTGTGAAGAAACGTCATGACTTGTAAGTGCAGTTTCAAAATCAGTACCACTTTGAGCTGTCATCATTACTTCGACATCGGATGACAAAGGCCTGCTTTCTGAGTTTTCAAAACTGTGATAATGACTCTCTCCAGAACTAGACCAGCCTTCAACTTCCGAAGCAGAACGTCTTTCGACTACACTTACTTTAGTTTTTATTTGTTTCTGTACTCTTAGTTTAACTTCAGGACTCCCTTTTGAGGAACCCTCACGATCGGAATAACTTTCTGTCTCTAAAATTGAATGTGGACCGCTGTCCGATCTCAAAGATATGTCAGCTGATTCTAAAGGTGGACTAGATTCTTTGATCAAAATAGTATCTTTGTCCTCATCAGAAATAGTCGTTTCTTCCTGAGAACTTACCTTTTGTGAAATGCTATCTGACTTCTGGCTATCTAGCATTATATCGCTTTTTACTAAGTGTAATTGAGTTTTGTCATGATCATCTCCATGATGAGGTTCTTCACTTATAACTTCGGGTCTGTCCGGACTAATAAGAAGCTTAAACTGAAATTCTGAGGGTGACTGTTTGTACTTTATGCTTCCGTCACTTTTTTCGCTTATTATTTCAACCTGTGCTGCCTCAAGAGATTGCTTGACTTCATCGATGGTTTTTTCCAAAACTGATAAGTCAGCAAGTGGTTGAACAGACATGAGTGTATCAAAATCCACCTTTTCTGATTCAAGTTTCGTAGCGTGAAACTCGGCAGAGGAGAGATCAGTATCATAGCCACTACTGCAAATATCTTCGACACTTTTCTCCTTTAGTAATTTCATCTCTTCCTTTCTATGATCAGTTCCAGTTAAATAGGCAGAATCGGCTTCTGTGGAAAATTCAGAAGGATGTAATGTTTCCGCGCTAACTGTAGAGTCCATAGACTTTTGAAGGATTTCACCTTCATGGGATTCCAAGGACTTAACCATACACTCGGTGTCAATACTCTCCCCAGATTTAATCATGATGTCCTTCGAGGTGGTACTAATGTCATCGGATATTTCATAAGTACTTGGCGACATGTCTGCTTTAGGAGTTTTAGGGATTGCGTCCGTTTTCACTTCTCCAAATGTTTTAACTTCTAACACTGTATCACTATCGGAGCTTTTAGTAGTTGTACTAGCAGTATCAAAAGTATCAGACTTAAGGGTCAAGGTTCTTTGTATTTCATCTCCAGTAGCAGAGGACACTTTTTGAACCGATACTTCTAATATTTGATCCTGTATTTGATGTAAAGGTAACTTTACGGGTGATTTAGTCGGTTTATCTTTTTTTGGTGTTTCGCTTGCTTTATCATCATGAGGTAGATCAGGTGCCATCTCAGATTCCGAGTGGGTATCTTGACTTCCCGTTCGACTAAACGTACTCTTGATAGGTGAAGTGGAGACTTTAATCTCCTTTATAAAATCCACTTCATATACCTCATCGTCTTTTTTAAAAGATTTGGATTTACTTTTTGGACTTGCTTCCGATGAGTCTCGTCTTTCAGTGGCTTCACTTTTAAAACTTGGTGCATGCGATGCATCTGAGCTAAGGTCATCGTGTTCTTTACTCTCTATTACAGATTCTTCTTTGTGATGTTCTGTTTTTGAACTCACTACCTTGCCTTTTTCAGAGACTTCAACACTTGATACTACTTCATCTTTTTCAACAATTTTTAGTGTTGAATCTACAAATGCTATTCTTGATTTCATATCCTCATCTTCTTTGATGTCTTCTAATTCTTCAGGTTCTGTAAAATATTCCTTACCCCACTGTTCATGAGACAGATCCCTTTCCGAAATTTTAACTTCATGTTTCTTTTTAATTGTATCATCTTTAAGGGCAGTCATTCTCTCTTCAGATTTAGTCTGTCTACCAGTATATAAGCCTTGTTCAGAAAATTCTCGCTCCACTTTCACTATATCTGTATCATCAGTACTTCTTAGTACTGTTTTAGTTTCAATATCTGAACGTTTAGCCGTTGCTTCATGAGCCTTTTCCAGCTTCTTTTGAGAGCTCTCAGTTTGATCACCGTCTCTTCGAACCATTGTTTTCTCCTTCATTTCATGTTCTTGTCCTCTTAATTCATGCGTTGTTTCTGTTTTAATTACTAGCGAATCATCATCAGAAGAAGAGACTTGTTTAGTCTCCGAAAAAAATTCCTGTCCTGAAATCTTCCGTGTCTCAGTTTCCTTATGTGTTAACACTGTGCTAAAATCATCGGTTGTTCCGAAACTAGCAACCATGCTGGACATTACAGCCTGTGGATCGATACTTTGGAACTTTAGCAATGGGCCCTCAGTAGTTTTGTGAATAGACGATGATGATGTCGAAGCTTCTACTCGCGATTCCGAGAAAAATGTTTCAGACGAAGTAGATTTCTGCATTTCCTCCATTTTGACGGCTAATTGTTCTTTTTTGATTTGATCAATCACATCAATACTTTTCTCGATAGTGCGATCGACAAGTTCCATAGCACCACTTGTAATAGTTGGTTGGTCAACGTTTACGAAAGTTAAGTTATCGGCTACATGTTTAGTCGGTGATTTGGGTCTAGCAGCTTCGCTTAGTACTTTGGATGCTTGTGTTAACATATCTGAAAAAGGAAATAAGTATTCATTAACATCCATCACTGGTTAAATATAATTTTGATATACATATAGGTGAAAAAAAATAATAATAAAAATAAAATATTTTTTATCTAAAATTTTGTACATATTGCTCTCAGTGTATGGACATTGGCTGTTAAATAAATATAGATCGAGGCCAGTGAATGTGCCTAAGCGGTTCATATAATTATGATATATACCAATGCGAATAAAAATGACAGAATAGTGGCAAAAGCTTGTGATGATACAATGGGGAAAATAAACATAGGACGATTCTGAATCAAAGCGAAACATTACTCAAAGATGATCATTAGTACAATGTGTAAATAAAAATCGGTGGCGGAAAAAAACTTGTTTCTCTAGGAAGATTAAAAAGCGACAATAATGAAAAGAGTATGATATTCCAGTTCTGCTCATGAGTCCACTTACCTAAAGCAACGTAAGGGCTCCGCAAGAAAGAAAGTAAAATTTACTGTGCTGATAAATTTTAGCATAACGTATGTGATTTGGCAAATATTACATATCTCATATTGGAAGTTCATTCTTTGTTTATTTGTTGCAGTGTTAATGTGTTAATCCCTTATAACATATTATTAACTACGCGATAAATGATAAACACACATTAAAACTACACATGTGTCATGTTAACTAATATTCTTAAATCAATGGTTTATCATTATCTACCTACGTGGGAGTGATAGAGAAATACATGCGGTAATTGGCTGAAAATGAAATAGTGTGGCAAATAAGGATCATACAAATAATTTCTCTTCTACAACACTATGCTATGAGTAAAGTTTCGCCATGACTCTACTTTGCCACTACTTGCATTAAGCTTATGCACTTTTTATTTTTTTAATTTTTTGATAAGCTATCATATTTATAAATACTTTATATAAATATTACATATTATAAAGAACTTGGGTCTATAGGATTCTTGTATCTTAAACATGTAATTTTCGTTGTGTTAAGTAATGGGTATACTAAATAAATATTTTTTCTGAAATTTTGAATTTGGAAAAAATAGAAGAGAGGATTAATTACTTTCTTGAATCTATAATGTTGTATACTGACCACTCTGATGAGCTTCTGTTTCACTAATTAGGCTATCACCAGCAGATGACGCTCTAGGTGACTGGCGACTGGCGTCCAGGAACGATGATTCCGAACCTACATGCAACGATGAGAGTTAGCGTCTACCATGAGCCAATAGTGCTGTAACACAGTGGTTCCTAACCTTTATCTGGCCATTGGAATGTGTCGGAGTCATATTCCGGTTTTTAGCTGAGACCGCAAACGAAGTTCTTAACTTGGAACTTGACATACAGCAGCATAATAAAAAATATTTGATATTCGGCGGACCATAATGTCTTGTTGACCACCGGTTGGGAACCAGTGGTCTAATGTTACTGTGTATATGAGATGAAGAAATGAACAAATCTTAGTGTATTTCAGCCTGACATGAGTGTTTTTTCGATGATACTAGTTCATTTTGTGTACATAACCATTAGTGATAATATTGGAAATTGTCACATGAAATCTCAATTGAAATGATGTTCAGTAAAATATATTTAGATTTAGGCAAAAATAAATTAACTGAACTGTGATTCACTTAAGTACTGAAGTGTTTAAACTTAATGTTTAAGTTATTAAAACGAATGATGCCTTTCTTATTTGTTAATTAAATACCTCTAAGTTGCAAGCCTGTTTGTTTATCTCCTGTTTCAGTTTTTGCTCTTATACTCAAATCTACAGGAGAAGGAGGTGGCGTCTTTGAAAACTTCGAGATGAAATCTGTTAAAAAAGATTAAAATTACAATGAGGTACTTAAAACGAGTCTGAAAACGAATGAAGCTTCTTGAGCCGCTTCTTCTCCATAAAGGAAAGTAATATATGATATTTATAATGTAACACATTTTAGACTCCGACTCCGTAAGTAATGTACTATGGTATGGAATTAAGGAATTATAATCGAATAAAAAATCAACACACCGTGTGTGACGTGGCTTGAATCAATTCTGATTAAAGCGCCCTGAGCTGATATATCTTCTAGAAGATTCGAACACCTTCTATTTAGTTCTTTCATGTCTGGCGCTTCACTGTCATCTGCAACGTGATCATCTGGTTCCTGAGCATCTTCCTTCGACTTTTCATCAGAACTTATTGTTTCAGTAACTGTCTCTAAAGGCACTATCTCAGTAACACTAGCCCCTGCTTTTGTTATATCTGATTCAATTTCTCCAATCTTCTTTTCAGTTTCTTTGATTATGTCTTTTTCAGAATCAGTTTTTTCAGATAATTTAGTTTTTTCTGTTGATTTTTCATCTATTTCACTTAATAATTTACTCTCAGTAAATACTGAGGTCTCTTGAGAGGAGCTAGTGGAAACTTTAACAACTTTAGATAATGATCTTTCTTCTTCAATGAACTCCTTACTTATCGTAATGCCGTCTGAAGCATCTGATGCCAATGTCTTTGATACATCAAAAGACGAATGGTCTTCTGAGAAGGTTTTCTCATCGATAGATCGTGATGTTTCCCTAACACTCTCTATCGAAACTTTTGAAAAATCCTTGCTTAAATCAGCAGTAGAATCTTTGGAAAGTTCGTTTGTAGCGAAATCTCTTGAAGTATCTTTACTATCTATTGAAGATTTTGAGTAGTCCTTGGTTAAATCTGTAGATTTTTTAGATAAATCTGGAGTACCACGGTCTTCTCCGTGCTCTTCTATCTTCGAATCTTCTTTCGTTTCCATTGATGTTCGGGAGGGATCTTTAACTAAATCAGCACCACTAATTTTGGAGAAATCAGCTGAGGTACCATCCTCTAATACTGATTTTTGATCTTCATCAGACGATTTAGTCGATGTTAATACAACTGTTGTCACCGAGGACTCAGTGGTCGATTTAGATGCCAAATCTGCATATATTGTACTATCAATAAGATGTGTTTTCTTAGCTGATGATTTACTGTCATCTAATTCCACTGTAGGTTTTTCAGTGGTGACTGTTTCAGGAATTTCATGTTTACTGTCAACTTTGGTTTGTTCATAAATTTCAGGTTCATCTTCAGGGTATTTTGTTTCTTCTCCTAGGAAATCGCTCTACAACATACAATAATAAAAGTTGTATTAAAAAAGATTCAATCATTAATTACACTGTGCGGAAAAGTAAGTATTTTTGGAAAATATTTTTTGTCTTATTATTTTTTCAAATACTTCTAATATTTTTCCACATGGCAGACTATGAATGGACCCATATTTTTCTTAATCTTAAAGACAGAAGATAGCAGTAACATAATAATGAGTCATATTATTAGTATTAATTACCTCTTTTTCAGGGAAGTCGTCTGCGTCGTCAAGCGAATCAGTCCTTATTTTTCTTGTGTCAAAACTAGATGTAGGGGCTTTAGCGTCTAAATCCGAACTAGGTTCAATTATTTCTAATACTTTAGCTTTATCCATATCTGAAAAAGAGTTTTTATTAAGATATGAAGTTTTCTTAGACGCTATAATTATTATGCTTACTGTAGTAATGAGTAACGTGAAATGAAATTTTCATGAGCTGTTATAGAAATCCAATTTTATCTAAAGATGCAAATTATTAGTTGATTAGTTGAGTTATACCCCAAAAAAGGTTGAAAAACTACGAGTAATTCTGTCTAAAGGCACCATTTAAATTCGAATTTTATATATCATCTTGTAAATTGCATCTTACTTAAACCACACTATTAAGTTCTTTCTTTATTTTATGAAGAAACTAATATAAAAATAAAATAAGCAAGATTTATTTATTTCTTACCAGATTCTGAATCGGTATAAATCTGTTCTTCAACTTCGTCCGGAGAACTTTGAACTGAGAATGTTCTAGCATGTTTCTTCTTCGGCATGATAACAATTTCACCACTATCCCTAGAGAGAGATTTTATTAAACCTGGCCTTTCTTTAATAATTCTTTTTGTTTCTTCAAATACAACTTCTTTTTTACTTTCTATATCTTTATCTTTGACATCTTTAGAAGTATCCAAATATTCTTCAACAGTAGTAACAGCTTCTTCTATAATGGAATCTACAGATACCTGTCCTGCAATATCTTGAGGTTCTGTTGGCTCTACGAGAACCTCTTCTGATGAAACATCAACATCTTCTGAGGCTTGTTTAATAATTATTTCGATATTATCTGCCATTTGTTTCATGGCAGAATCTGACTTTTTAATACCTGTTTTAGTTTCATCGTCTTTTAGGGAGCTAGTAGTAGGTTCCACTTTAGCAGGTTCTTCATCCACTTCCGTATCCGATTCTGCGATTCTCTCTAGGGAAATTGCTGGACTAATACAAGAATGTCTTCTTTCCTCTTTAGCAGGAACTTTGGTGTCGTAACTTCTTTTTTCGGTGTCTGTTGTCATTTCTTTAGTTATAGTTTTCATATCTTTATCTGTAACGGGACTTCGAGCAGCTGCAGCAATTGTTCCTTTTTGCAATATATCATCAATTACAGGTTTCACTTGTTCTTTAGTTATTTCTGCAGTTTCTTGAACATCTTTAACTTCTACCTTTTTTACAACTTTTGTGTCAATTAAACCTTCTGATAAGTCAAATTTTCCCAAAGTGTCAGTTCTTATTTTGGATACGTCAAATTTGGATTCACCTGTAAATTTCTTCGATTCAATTTTTTTGGACGTCTCACTCTTACTTTCTACAGTAGTTTGAGTCAGTGATGATGCTTCCTCTAAGTCTGAAGATTTTTGTATTATTTCTACATGTCTGGTAGAAATTATTGGTTCGGATTTTATTATTGAAGTTGTGACTGTTTCTTTTTCTATAATTGGTTCTGAAGATGTTTTTTCAGTGACGATTTGTACTTCTTTTGGTAGTTTAATAATTTCAGTTACAACAGCACTGGTTTCAGACTTGGTTATTGTTTCTGTGACACTTGTCCTTGTTCTTTCACCATCAGCTGTTTTAGTAGTCTCTGTGACCGTAACTCTGGTTGTAACTTCTCCCGAAGGAGCAGTTATTGTTTCAGTGACTGTTGTAGTAGTGGTATCGCCATCAACTTTTACAGATTCTGTAACACTTGTCATCGTCTTCTGTTCGACGACGGGTTTAATGATTTCAATGACACGGGTAACCGTTTCTTCTTCTTTGACAGGTTTTACTAACTTGGTAATTGTTGTTGAGGAAGTTACTTCCTCAAAAACTTGGGTAGGTTCGGTTACAGTTGTAACTGTTTCGCTACTCTCACGTTTTAATTGTTCTTCACGTTCTCGGCTTAAGAATTGACTTGTAATTGTTTTGTCTGGTTGAGAACTATAATTAAGAATAATGTATTAATACAAGGAAAAAAAATAAAAATATGTATACTAATTGACATGATATTAATTATCCACTACAATCTTTATTACAAATTTTATATGAAATATAAGAATAAAGATTAAAACGAACAATGTAAATAAATATTGGACTCACGTAAAGTTCAAACAACTAAAAATAAATCAGTACAAAAACTTACCCAACTTCAGCAATGTGAGGCAATTTATGTACATATTCTTCAGGGAAGGCTTCGACGTCGTCTAAAGAATCACCGTGAGTCAGTTTAGCTAATTTTGATTGGTCGCTAGTTTTTCCTGGAAGATATAATCAAAGTATATGTAATATTGTGCATTTTTCTCTTTTATTGACTTTTTTATGTTAAATTGAACCGAGTAACCTATTTTATCTTTCTTTTTTTATCTGAATGATATTATAAAGAAAATGATGATTTAGATATTAAATTATAAAGGGTTAAGATTTATATTATTATTTTAAGTAATTATAGTTACCTGAAACTTGTGGTTTTATCTCTGTTTCCTCTTTCACTTCTACTTTCTCTTTCCCAGTGTCAACATGTATACCTTGTGTTGCAATATCATCTTCAGATTCTTCGAATGTATAATCTCTTGATTCTGTCAAACTATGTGCATCAGATAACCGTTTCTCGTCAAGGCGCAATTCGCTTACGGAACCAGACCCAGCAGATGTTACTGATTGTCGTTTTATTAAATCCACTGAAAGAAAATCGCATACACTAAATATTATTTCATACATTCTGAGCGGCTCAGTCGCAGTAATAGTTAATGCCGGTTCGCTTATATAAGAGGCGACCATCTTGTGTGTAGCAACGCATCTGTGAAGGACTACATAACATCAGGAGGACCGCATGCTCGTTTGCTACTTGACTTTACAATCTAATATTAGAAACTGCTATATTTTTTATATAGCAGAAAGTGTTTGTAACGAAAAGGTAATTTAATCTGTTTGACATAACCACTTTAACTCATTTAATTAAAAAAAAAAACTTTATTAAAATCTTATTGGAAGTAATTACTAACCTTTTTCGGTTACTTCCTCTTTTAATAACTGAGATTTTGAATCTACTTTTTCAATTTCACGAATTATATCTTTCACAGACTTTATAACCTCAGCTTCTTCTACAGGTTGCTCCTTAATTTCTTCTTCCTCCGAAGAAGTTTTCTTATCGGTCACGGCATCTTCAGAACTTATTCTATCAGAAATACCATCAGAAGACTTACGGTCAGATATCTCTATTTCTCTACTACTCTCCGAAGAAATTTTATCAGACGGTTCATCTTTATCAGATCTATCTATTTCTTCGGCTTCAGTGACAAACATCTGGAACTCTTGTTTGAGTTTCGGTGGTTCAACATCCACTTGCAAATTGCTAAGCTTTGTAATAGAAATAGATTCAGTTCTTGAATGGCGTTTCGGTGTCATCTTTTTGAACACAGCATCGGATTCCCTGCTTGAGTCTGAATCCTGTTTTTCTTCTAGAACTTTAGGATCGATCTTGATAGCAGTGAATCCAATACTTTCTTCAAATTTCTCATCACCAAATCCGCTTCCGGAATCTGCTGTTCCTTCATATTCAGCTCTTTCATCAAAATCAGATGAAGAAACTTTAGCTTTGACATCAGATTGATCGGATTTCAAAGACTCAGCTTCAGAATGTCTTCTAGAATCTGTGTGTTCCGAATCCTCTAGAGAATCGGAGTAAATTCGCTTGGAGAAGAAACATTCTTGGACAGAATCATCTTCAGGAACAGTTTCTATAAATTGACGTGCCTTTGCACTGATGACTGGTGATTCTTTGGGAGAAACCTGTAATAAATTATGTTTATAATATTTTTTCCCTATGTAAATAATATGTATTCAGGTTTTTAAAACAATGTCATACAAACCTTTTGTTCTGGTACAAGACTCGGTTGAACTTGGGAACTATGTTGTGTTTCATATTTCAAAAATTCTAAAGTTTCATCTCGTACTGAAGTTTCTTTCCTTTCGGTTTTAATTTCAGCAGAGGTTACTTCTACTACTTTTTCTAACAGCTCTTTGTCAGTAGCAGGTTTGTGGGCTGGACTTGTTCCAATTTGATCTTCTAAATCGGAAAACTGTGATGCTTCGTCTAACGAATCACTTCTGTGCTTTGAATAGACCTGTAAATTGAGTTATAATTTATTTATTCGTACAAATGATATTAATTAATTGCACTTCTTTAAAATAAAAGTTACGATAGCGCAAACGTAATTCCTTATGGCATTAGTTAACCCTGGATTTCTGGAATATTTGCGGCAATATACTTAACATACAAAAATATTAAAATATAAACATACTATACATAAATTAATCAAACTACAAAACAAAAACATATTATATAAAGTGAAAGTATAGATAAATAAGAAACAATTGGCGAGTATAGGTATGATGCAAAATAAATACAATATAACTACATGCATAAAATTCGAATTTTTAATGTTATTACAGTTTTAAGTTTAAATCATACCTTTGATTCAGTTTGAGATATAAAACTAACGTCTCTTTCAGTGCTTTGTTGTAGGTCTGCCAACGAATCTGCTTTGTCAAAAGCAGAGGGCGCTGATGATTCTTGTGATACTTTACGACCAGTCAATTCTTCTGAGCCCATAGAATCCGTTTTAGTATGTTTGCTAACTTCTGATTTCGTACTAGTCACTGACTGTTGGGCCTCCGCCTAAAATAATACATACTCTATTAATAGGTATAATGATGGTATATATTTTAAACTCTCTTTACCATATAGTATCGCACCTCCTTATAGCGTGAAGCAGTTCTTCAATTCGATGGAAGAGTTTTGTTACCGGCTCACTCATATTTGAACATCTTTGTCCTCGTGATTAGCAACGCACCTATGATCGACTTCAGATAGAACCCCTATTCTATTTATGAAGTTGCTTTCAGATGTCCATGGGCATCAGTGGCAACATACCGTCAGGTGGATTGCATACTCGTTTGCCACATAAAATTGATAAAAAAAAAACAATAATAATAACAATAAACTTGCCATGCAATCTATACTTGTTATAAAAACAACTTATGTGTAGGTTTAATGTTTTATTTTGCATGCGCACGTATTCTGTATGTGGTGCATACTGATAGATACATTTTACCATCATATACGTTGGAAGCGGACTGTTTCGAAGAAGATAGTTGTAACTTTATGAAATGGATTTTCCTAAACTCACTAACTCCTTATACTACTAACCAATTTTTCTTATAATATACGGGGTGTAATTAAATAGGATTCGACATAAGACAACAAAGAAAACACGAGTAAATACGATTTGACATGTGGCAATAAAAAAATACACCTTACATTATATTGGCTTTTCTTACCTTGTCCTTTATTTTTTCGCTAACTGATACATCTTTTTCTTCTAAAGCTTCGGTGATTTCCTCTTCGCTTACTTTAGTGCGCAATTCTTCCGTTAATTGTTTTTCTATTTTATGTTCTTTAACAGCTACTGCTTGGTCATCCTTCTTATCGTCGTCATCAGATTTTTTATCTGCATCCTTGTCATCTTTGGGTTCAAAAGTATCAGATATTTTATGTAATGTAAATTTCTCGCTTTCCATTTTTGATTTCAGTCTTTCCTTCTCAACTTTGATTGTTGTTTGGGATTCAGTTTCTGTTTCTGAATCTGTTGATTTCTTTAGGAACTCACTGTCTTCTTCGGACGAAACTTGCACTAAAGTGGAGTCCGTTCTCATTGTTTTAGGGACAGTTTTAGATTTTTCTTCTTCTTTTATTTTGGAGTCAAATTGTTGTATCGTTTCTTTAACAGATTTAACACTTTCTACTTGTTTTTCTGTATGTACAGTTATCTTTTGAGTTTCTATAGTTGACATTCTAGATTGTTCTCTAACAAATTCTTGGGTATACTCAATTCCTTGATCTTGTTCTAACGTATGCTTTTTCAATGCTTCTTTAGTTAATTTAATGGGTATTTTTGAGGTTTCCAATGACGGTTCTCTGGACATTTTTGTCTCAAAAACATGAATTTTGTCTCTTAATGTAGCTTCCGCAACATCTTTTTCTTCTTCCATTACCAAGTCAGGCGACTTTTCTCCGTCTTCAATTTTTTCTTCTACTCTAGCACTATCGATTTCTTTTTGCGAAATTAAATCTTTTGCATGTGTTTCAATTTTACTCTCAATAGATTGTTTCACTTCCGTAGTTTCAGTTGTTACCGACTTTCGAGGTGTAATTGTTACGTTTGAAAAGTCACCAGATGGGAATCTCATAGATTCATTTCTCATATGTCTTTGAAGATGCTTAGGTGTTGGTTTTGCGGGCGATGAAGGATCAAATTTCCTAAACTGTTCTATAGGTCTTTCGGGTTTTGGTTCTTCTTTCTTTACTTCTATAGGTGCTTCTGTTACTTTTGGTACCTCAACTTCTTTAATTTCTTCTGCTTCGGTGGAATCTGGTGATGTTTTTGAACGCGTTTTTTCTAATTTAGGCTCCTTCTCTTTCACCTAAAACAAAACAAGATATATGCATAATATTTACAGATTAAAAAAAGCATAAAGCATCAAATAATATTTCCTAACATTTTATTAAATATAATTTTGACTTACCTGTTGCTCAATGTCATGGAATTTTTTGATATCCGGTTTTATTTGAGTTTTAATTTCTATAATTTCTTCCCGTATTTCCTTCTTTTGCTTAGAGGCCGGAATTTTACTTGAGCTTAATTTCTTTGTTATCTGTTCTTTTCTTTCAGCTACGCTTTTCTTAATATCTGTAACGATATTTTTTAATAATCAGTATAAATTTAAATTTTGTTCTTTCGGGTATGGTATGTACATTTATAATAATGCTCTTTTCATATTATCGCTTCGTAATAGTATATTATATTGTATTGTAATTATTCTTACCTTCATCTTCTTCACTATCTTCGCTCGGTGTAGGAGTTCTTTCAATTTCACTCTTATCGACCACAGATTTCTCTTCCGGAGAATACTTCGCTTCATCTTGATCGTGTTCAGATTCAACGCGTTCAGCTATTTGATTTTCATCATAAATTTTGTCTTTAAGTTTGTTATCTTCTTCAGCTGTAACATTCGTAATTTTAAGTCCAATTTAATTATCGACGGGCATTTAAAGTAATTTACATGAAATGTTAAATAATGTAATAACATCGTAAGTACTTCACTTACGATGTTATTACATTATTTAATACAGTACTAAGTACTATTAAAAAATTGCAGTTTATATATTGGTATATATTATTTAAAAAGTACGGCGCACTACGTTATTTTTAAATAACGTGTTAAAAAGTTTAAAAAAAATACCTTTGTAAGCCTCTATTTCTTCAGAGGCTTGTCTTTCTTGGTAAATATTGCGCTGTATACGTCTTTCATTGGTTGTCTCCGATTGAGGAGCGATTATGTCATCTCGCCCAATTCTACACAAAGCTAGTTCAAGGGAATTATCTAAAACAATGAAAATGTATACGGTTCGCTGAATACTCGTATCAAAAGTTTCAGGTTCTAACGATTTTTTTTTAATAGATATATATATCCTTATTTAAATTTTAACATTGTTTGTCCATTACATCTAAAGTGCATTGCAGCTTCAAATGCCTATTAGTGAAATTTGCCTTTTGCGGAAATAATATAATGTGATCGCATTTTGGGGAGGTATTTGAAACATCCCGTTATTAAAGGGACGTAACTCACGTTTCTGGTAAAATTTCGTCAAGTTTTAATTCGTTTGACAAGTATTGGGATAAGTTTTAAGTATTTAAATTGACATGTCAAAATTTTGAGTTGGGACCCTTTTTTCTCACTTTGTGATATCTTTGCGCATGTATTATAAATTAGCATTGTAATACCTTGAGCCTTAGTTCCTGATTGAGTCTTCCACAGCTTCAGCATTAGCTGCGCCTGTTCTGCTGCTGTTATCCGCTTGGCTTGGATCTGGTTCACGGTAGCGACGCTCACGCCCAGTTCATAAGCCAACGCAACCCAATCCTTGCCGAGGAGGTTGCAAATATCTTCCAATCTGATTTAATTGATATCGTTAACGATAGTAACATAAATTATATTAAACTTAAAAATTCTACTGTAATTGTAGCTAACTTCAATATTTACATTTAGCCGTAGATTTTTAAGGGCTACCACCATTCAATGAAACATTAGGATATTATCAAAGCCAGGAAACGTAAAGGATCCTGGGTAAATGTTAATGGAGCCGAATGATTCATTTATTTTACTGATTTACTTCCAAAAATATTCTACGTGGTGTTTTAAAACACTTGTTGAAATCCTTTTTTTTTCAAAAATACATTTAGGAATTTTATATGCGTTATTATTATGAATGGTATGTTTAGATATGTGATCTGAATATTACCTTAGTGGTCATCTAACCTAAGAGAAAGTACTCTATCGTGGAAAACTATTCTACTCGTACCTTGGATCACTAAGTCGTTGTCTCCATATCAACTCCTGTTCCTCAGTGCGTCTTGGCACCGTGTCAGTTGATACAGGGGAAATTCTTTCCACCGGGAGATCATCTGGCACCATGATATTGAGCACTGCGATCTGAAATACGTTAACATTTTTATTATATACCTTAGAAAAGTACTTGTCTTGTAAAACAGTATTTGTATCAACATTTAGAATAAGAACATTTACAAAATTATCACTATTATGTATGTAAAAATGAGAATTTCGTTTAATCTTTCCTATTTCATCTTCTAGTTATTATGGACTTTATCTGTAATCATGCGCTGGTACTTTAAGTCAGACAGAATCAGTATGCTTGGACCGGGGAGGTACCAAAGTCACATTTATATCTAGCGTGAAGCAGTACATGCATGCCGTTGGAAGGTTTTGGATTTCGACCGCGTGCTGGAATTGCAACGTATTTGCTATTGATTTTTGGTAGTTAATGTTCTATATGGAGTAGCCACATACCATTAGATGGAGTGCAAGCTTGTTTGCTACTTCAATTTCAGCAAAATAACCTGGGTTCTAATTCTAGATTCGAAGTAGATATCAATTAAGATTTCAATTTGATATGTAACAATAATATTGATTCAATGTACAAGGTTAATTACGATACTTTCATAAGCACTTACAGGAGAAGGCGAAGGTTCTCCTTTGGGAACCTTCGGATCTCTCATGAACTGGCATCTGCACATCGGCTCCAGATCCTGGGTTTTGATCATCACCGGGAACGCCACCCGGTTCTCCCGGAACGCTCGGAAGGGTATGGAAAGTTGCTCTCCGGATTTGGCCACTGGGACCAAGTTGCCACCAAATTCCAAATATATCGGTTTTCCTTCGTGCACCTATTAATCGTAAATAAAAAAGGTTGGAGTGTATTATGAAAATTACTCTTATTCTCAGGAGATATAAGCATTATCAGAGTTAAATTTGTTGTTACCATCATAGACAAGAATTAGATTCAAATCATTATTCTTACAATAGTTTTTTTTAATTATTCGATTATAACCATGTCATTATTTTTTCTGATAATGTCACTCTAAGAATTTTTCATAAACTGAATAACTTATCCAAAATTTGAAAATATCATGTTTTTCACTAACTACGCGTTAGAACATAGACAACAATTATAATGTACCAGTCTAATATACAGATAATTCCAAAATAAATCAATCACCCATTGTGCTTTTTACAAAAGTATATATACTTTACCAACAAATGTTGAAACGGAAACTTACTTCAACATCCCGGCTTTTCGCAACCTGGATGAAACGTTCAATGCGCTCCAAAGCCTTATCTTCCTTGTCATCGGTGACGCAGAACATGCGCAGTTGTGCCTGGCACTCGTCAGTCCTCTTGGCATATACCACGAAACGGGCCATGAAGGGTACATGGATTGCCTCCCTGATAGATATGAAGGTGCGGATAAGGGTGATATTAAAAGTAGATAGGCAGAAAAAAACAAAAAAGGCCGAAATCCAAAAAACAAATGGCGGTCCCATTTGTTTTTTGGATTTCGGCCTTTCCCATCAACACTACGAATAATGTTAAGAAAACGAAATATGCTTAAATATGTTAATGAAGGTAAGATAAGTTATGTTATATAGCACATATTTTGGAGATAACCAAATTCCTTAAGTTGCGTAGATGTTGAAGATTTCAAGACGGCAGAAGAAAACGAAAAATTAAGACTACTACTTACCGGTACAATTCAGTCGCCATCTTGGTTGCGTCTTCGACATGTCGGCAATCGATCAACCAGTAACGAGCCGAGACGGTTGTGGTGAAAGAGACGCAGTCATTAACAAACGTTAACGGTGTATTCTCAGTTACATCTTCCCAATGAGCTCGGTTCGTTCCTCCTGCCGTAATTTGTCCATTATGTACTTTCTGATTTTCAAACGCCCAAATATTCTAAGCTAACTCCAGTTATGCTGTCTACAACTTATGCTCTTTTGAATTGCCAATTTTCTTTAACACAAGCTATAAGGCAGGAATAGCGGCTTAAACGCTGTTTTGCACTGCCACAATAAATTTTGCCTCAATAAATGCATGCTCAAAGCCGTTTACTGCTACCTGTTCCGTTTCTTCTACTTAATGCCATCATTAACTACGATAACATCCAACAGAATATAGAAAAGATTGTTTAGTAAATGTACATTTAAAACTGTTTATTTTAGACAAAAATAAAAATTTCATAACTCGTCAGAAATGGTGTAGAACAAGGTTAGAAGTTGGAAAAACAGGTCAAAATAATAAAAAGAAAACAAAACTGAATGTTTCCAAAACGGCCTATAGCAAACACACACACACAAGCAAGGACGACACACCACACGTAACAAATAACGTACCGCATCTTACTTGTTATTAATGACATGACTAAGGTGGCACATTGTGTACGTAAACCTGCCTATTTTACATAAGTGCTAAATTTTTGAAAAAAAAAATAAAATGATACTACAATTTTTTAACGAATTTCCAAAGTTTTAGTCTGGTTTTTCGGAAAACAGATCTCTCGAAGGACATTCTCTAATAAAACGAAAAATAAACTGAAAATTCCTTTGGTGTCAATAATAGTGATTCAAATAGTGAAAAAAATGATGTAAAAGATAAACGGAAATGATAAAATAATTGAACTGATAGGCCGTTTTGGAAAAGAACAACATCAGTACAAGCAAAATAACATAACTCTTGGGAATACTGACGCATGGAATGATAATGAAGGATGTTGCACCGGCGTGTCACAAATATTTCGTTTTTTACGCTATTTAATTGCAGGTGTCAATAGTTAGGGTGTGCCAGTAACTTTGCAATCAGCTAGAACTCCTGTTAACGACTTTAACCTTATACCGACAGTATTGTGTGAGATAGATCGCAGTGCACTGTTTTCTTGTTCCAAGATTCATTGAGTTTATGATACATAGTGAACGTGAGATAACAAAGCGTAAAAAATTCAGCCCGTGCAAGAAGAAAAATGTATGAGAAGCAAAATATGAAAAAGCATTCAAAAAGTGTCAGAGGGAAGAAATCAATGTGTCCGACAATTATACTCTATGGTAAAGCTAAATCAGGTTGAGTATAAATATCGTAGGGGTATGATATGAAAACAAGAACCAAAATAAAGGGGGACAAAAACAAAAAGAAACAAAATAACGTGAAACTTAAACCGATTAGTCTTGTTTTTATAGTTAGTTTGTAAAGTACCTCTAATTTTTTTACCTTCGAGAGATCTTTTGCGAAATACCCCTGATGGTGCGCGCCGATAAGGTGGCAGCGAAGATATAATTTAGCGCCACACACGGTGAGCGTGCAACACACACAAACACACGAGAACAAAGACAATGTAGACACGCACAAAACGCACACAGGGACGAAACCCTTTAGCTGCTCTGTGTATTTGCTATAAGCGATTCTTAAATAATATCCCTTAGTGTCCTTAGCTTTAAAATTCAAATGGTCTAGTGTTGTTTTGAGTAGAATAAAAAATGAAAACTAGTCTATAAGTATAATCATTTTTTCGATCAACATGCTCATCCCGTTGTCTAGAATTTTGGGACATGTAGTTCTAAAACGTATCAATATCTGATCATTCTACTCTAGTCTTTATAGTTTATCAAAGAGAAAAATTACTATAATTTAGATACAGACTGAACTATGATTTTTTTGACTATCTATAATAATGAGTACTATATAAAATTTCAAGTTACTAACGTCTACCGTTATAATTGTAACTTTACGGAGTACGGATACGAATTAAAAGGTTATATAATTGACTTTGTCTATGCCTTTCTACGCAACTAGCGTGTTGTAATGGAATATAGGTTTACTTACTATAACGTTTGTACCTATTGTCAATTTAAGCGGATTTATTAAGCCTAATTTTCCTAATTTATAGGCTGACTTACCTTTTTGCAAAGCTATATCAGTAATGTCGTCTGATAGCAAAAAGCCATACTCCATTGCAACACTTCACAGACTTTTTAGTTAATTATTGGAAACAATTCTTCATCTGATTCTTCGTGTGCTTCGTTAACAAAAATAACTACAACTTTTTGGATACTAGTTTGATTGCCCTGATGCTAAGTACTACGTCAAGTTATTGTTTCCAGCAACTAATTTTATCTGTAGAAAAATAAAGCAAACTATATCTGCGTACCTGATATGGAGCAAAGAAGCCTAAGAGTCGGAGCTGATGAAGTGCTGTATTGGTTGGTCATCCCCTGGGTATGGGGTCTTGGAGCCGGCATACTGAGGGTGATGGCCTTATGGAACTTCCTTCGTCTCGGTTCCACGGTCACTACCGGTGACACCGCAACACCACGGCCTAACAATTTCGCAGTTAATTCTGAATCTATTATCTGAGCCTGAAAACAAATATCAAAAACTTCATACTTTGTTTTGGCCAACTTAAACAAAGATCATCTAAAGACCAAACGATCGATAAATAAGTTGATAAACAATTAAATTCATGCTAAAGTGAATAGCGGACAGATGTGTGCATTTCAAAGCAAATTTAAGTACAGTTTCGTGTACTTACCTCGAAACTGGCACTTTTATTCTTCAACAACACTTTTACGCACATAATATAGGTATGGGATTTTGTTGTTAATAACAAAATAGGAAAGGTGGCAGAGAGCAGATGGTGCATTAAGCAATAATGAATATGAAATCACAAGAAAAGCAGTTGAAAGAAAAGTACATAACATCCCGAAAATTATATCACAGTCTTACATCACATTTCTCACACATGCGCTTCAAAAACAAGATGCAACACACATTTTACTAACAAGCTCAAAACACTAAAAATAACGGCAAATAAAATATATGTACATCATGCAAATCTCACGCTTGGTCTTTAGGAAATAACACATATTTCACATAAAATCAATCAAATAACATGTCAACTTAAAGCGAAATTTAACATTACCCAATAAATTTAGCAATCCTTAAAAATACATGTTTTATCTACTTATCTATCTTAAATTCAAACCAAAGGTAAATTACATAGACAATGTACAAAACCACACATAAGACAAAAGTAGATTCAAGTTCACAATTCACATCTTAAGTATATATATACAAAGTTATATAAAATTAATTTGTTAACATGCTAAGTATCACGCCTAAAGACCAACTAGAGAAAATACGATCTTCAAAAACTCAAAATTCAAAAACTCTTCACGCTGTGTGAGAAAGCTATTCATTTGCAACTGTAGTGATTTCATATTTCAATCTTGCTTAAATTGAAAACAAACGTTTGTCGTACATGACTTTATTATTTCATCTACAATGTTTCCATTAAGTATTTTTAAGTTAATTCTAAATTTATTGGGTATAACATGAGAAGTAACGTACAATGTTACTAACTAGTAATTTAGAATCACTCTATGACCGACTGATCGACACGATTAAAACGATATGTGGTAAGTATAATTTTAATATGTTCAAAACATTAATTTTAGTCTTTACTGTTACTTTCATTATAACTGGTAACTTTAGAATATCAATTACCCTAAGGGATGACTTACGCTATAATACTAATTAAAATTTCGTTTAATACTGTATACGTATAAGTGGCTTCTACACAAACCAACGAAACTGTATAGACTCCTATGATAACCTTTTAGATTGGGACTAGTGTTGTATATTGTACCCAACGCCAAAGTCATTATGGAATAGCAAAATCTATTGAAAAATATTTGAGAAAGATTAGATTGGACTTGAATTTCGTTAGAATGCATTATTTCTGAATCCATAACATATTTTGAACTAGAACACACAATATTCCTGCATTTCGCTAATAATGTACAAATAATTTCATATATCAAATAACCTCTTTTCTTTTCTCGTATTGATTTTGATGTTATTTTTAAGGTGACTTTTTTGGAGTCTATTTAGTTTACGTGCTTTGTTGTTGCTAAAATACAACCTATCGTAGATTTAATTATAATTATTGCAAGGCAGATTTCATTCGTTTTAAAATAGCAAACATTTTGTCATTCCATGTAAGAAAATATATAATGTATACATTATTATAAAACATATGTATTATATATAAACATTTGTATTATGTTGCAAGACGGAATAACAAGCATTTTGTATTTACGTATAACTATGCATTTTTGAAAAATAACCTTCCTTCTTGTAACTGATCTAAGATTACATGAACCTACATGAAAATTCAAAACTTACATAAATATTCCAAACTACATCAATCGGCATTTTCTAACATAAAACGTGAAAAAATATTTGCAAAAATTTGGCATCCGTTATTTGTACTATAGATATTTTTATTGCTTTTATTATCAGAACACAAATCTTTGGCTATATGTACTATATGGAAATCGTTTCCTTCTTAAATGTAGCAACCTATTAAAATCCAACTGCTAGGCAAAGTACTGCTAATTATAAAAGTGTTCCTATTCCTATCAACCAGCTTACACTACCTCTTTCAATATTAATAAAAAATCCATCAAGACCCTTTTACAATCGTTATTAAGCAATTATTATTATTTAAATCGAAATATAATCATGGAAATGTCAATCACCATGAGAACTACAAATCTGGCTGTATAATGTATGCCATACCATTAAATATATTATTGCATTCATCGCTATTTCTTCACTATTGAACTGTTTTGGAAAAACCATTTCAATAGCATCGTTATACAAGAGCACTATAAAAGAAACATTAGAAGTTTAATTGTTCTGTGGTATTTTCGAGGTGTTAATGCAAGTGTTTCTAGTTTATGCCTTTATTCTGTCTCAGAGCTATTAATTTTCTCTGTAGTATCAACCACAATATTGTCAGTGCTATAATCGTGGCCGAATGCAAGAACATTTCCATAATCATTTACTTCGATGTAAAAACTAATGCATATTTCGCCGTAATAATCCATACATATTTTATAAGCAAATTCCACGAATATTATTACTTATCTTAAGTCTTACATCTTTTAGATCACTACTACCATATGAGTGAAAAACGTTTCTTCTTAGAAACATTGTTAACAGTGATCTTTTTGAGATTCTTATCCTTAACACCAGTTCGAGGTTTGAACAGATTTACCTGGAGGCCGACTTTGATTTTCTTCGTAAGTGCTCCCTGGGGGAACACTGCTTGTACTTGTGGTACGACGGAGCTGGATACCATGCCACCTGGAATAATGTAAGAGTCATCGTGGATTAACGTTATTGGTTTCTATTTTAAATTTAAAGAGTTTCTTTATATTTTATTGTATGGGTATGTTTTAATCCCAATAAGTCCATTACTTATTTTAGTTAAACTTTTAGAATCGGTTTAAAATCTTTTGTGAACCAGACTATTTCGTAATGTATATTGACTTTTGTGATAATGCCTATGTCAATTTTCCTAGAGAATTAATATACCGTGACAATTCTAATAATTATTTCTAGGAAAGAACAACTTGTCAAATTTAATAACGATAGTGAATTTTAATATTAAGAAATTGATTATATGGGGTATTTACATAGAAAAAGTTATATCCCATTACCTTCAGGCCCAATAGCATGCACTTCTTGTCGTATGCGCGAGATAACTGCGAAGTACTGCGGGAAGTCGTGCGTGAGAATACGCGTGACGCGCGGCGCATCCCATCCTTTCTCTTCTTCGTTTGTTTCTGCAAGTAAAGTTTATTTTTGTTATTGTTTTACATATTGTACGCCTTTTCAATATTATTCTTAATAGAGATATCTTATTATGTACATTTACTTTTTACACAGTATCTTTTCTTTAAATTAATTTATTAATATTGTTTTATATTTTTAAATGGAATCGGGTTATAAGGAACCATTGCTTTTAGTATGAAAAGTTATGAAATTTAATTTCAACATCAAATAAATTCACACGGAAAATATGATGAAAATTTCTTAAACTAAGTATTAAATACATTACCTATAGAAACAGTTCTTTCAAACAATACGACCATCGATCAGCATCTTATCTTCATTATCTTAACCAATCTCTATTACTTCCAGTAATTAAATCAATTTATCATCAAAACCGTTAAGATTACTAAAATGAAAATTTCATATCATTATTATTATTTACATATGTACCTTTGCTCTCACCTTCAATCTCCAGGGTTTCATGGAGGATATCTTGAACGACGTCATCAGTTGCGTCAGCGTTATGCTCTCGCCAGCTGGTTCCATTGTCAGAGCGGAGGATCACTATCTCGCGTTCCTTGCCACGCAATGACGCGTAGTGTGGCACTTCTAGTATCACTGGCCTATAAAATATTATCATTACTCCACAAATTTATGTCATTGGTCTATAAAATACTATTGTTGGTAATGTTATCTATAAAATATAAAATCATTAGTAAATAATGTTTTAAGTATATTTAGTTCTATAGAACC
>DWNE01000247.1:0-33513 GCA_018249875.1 Cecropterus toxeus
CACGTATATACAATAAAATATTTCCCGTTTTATGAAAAAAAATCATTGTTGCTTATCAGATGGAATGCATGTTCATGCATGCATGCTTCTATATTATAAAAAAAGTATAAACATTTAATTGGAGTAGTACTCAAATATGATTACTGAATCTATTTGTAGTCTTCCTGCATTTAAACTACTCGTAAATTCTTAGCGCAGAAAGAAAAGGCCTCTTATAAATTGAATACACGAGTTTCAATTTTGACCTATCCAATAAACCTTATCGCACATAACCAAGACAAATAGGGCTTAATACCTCTCTCCTGTCATTAGTTAGGGTTTTAGTTACATATGAGCCTCGGCGTACTATCTAATGCGAACTACTTAATCAAGAAGGTATTGACGTGGAAGTTCTTACAGAATTGTTAATACAGTGGTGTATTTATAGTTGGTAATACTTATAAACATAGAGGTCCGAACTTCTGATATGTGAAAAAAGTTTTCAACACAAATTTTAGAGGTTTATTTACGTTGGACATCCCAGAAACATTAATTATGTAATGACCCAATATATTGGTATGCATCATGCATGCCCTACCATATGTACCAAATAATATTTTTTTATTGAATACAGTCTTTTGTGCAGGACGGCTCCCTATGTTGGAGATTTTATTTTAAATGTTTTTATTACAAATATTCTTGCGTAAATGTCGCATCCAAATCGATTGAGGTGTTTTCAATATTACTCCATTTATATTGACACCCAGATGTAATATTGTAATAATCACTATATATATTTTTTCTGTATTATCGAATACATAGTAGGGGTCTATGTATTCGATGTTTGGCCGGGGATCGAACCTGGTCCCATTGGGCATCAGACAAGCATGAAAACTGTTCGACTACATCGTTCACATATATGAAGATTTTGTTTATTTATAAGGATTTTATACAAAATATTAGGACGTGGGTTTATTTTTACAGCACCTCCATAAAAGACAAGTAACGATACCGTTTCGGATTTACTTCGCTATAACTGTCCCCACGGGAACACGGGAGGGCGAGTGTCGTCATCCAAGTATGTATTTACAACCAAACATTAAATATTAACAAGGCTTCTCTTTGACTTATTTTCAGCGAAACAAACGACAATTTTAAAGAGGGAAGAACCGACGCTTACTCGGTTATGAAATCGTGCAATTACCTTCTTTGAAGTGGGATACTTTGAATAGGCCAGGACTAAAATTAACTAGTAACGTTAGAAACATCAAAACAAAAATGAAATTTTTGACATGATATAAATTTAATTTAAAGCTTATTTTTGTCAAAACAGTCAAGTAAAAGTATAATACAATATATATTGCTCTATTTACTAGCTTTCATTTAATACCCATATTGTCGTAATGGTAAAAAAAATCGTCCCTCCCCCCCTTTTCCTTTACTTCCAGGCGCCATTTTTAAAAACTATGTAGCCTATGTCACTATACATACTGAGATGATTCTATTGATATGTCATACGTCACAATCCGTTAAGCCGTTTGGGCTTTAGCGCGTGCCAAAGATATGGACATACATACAAACATACATACGCTCGAAAAACATTACCCTTCTTCTGACGCCGTCGGGTAAGTTTTAATAAAATAGAAATAATTATCATTATGTTTTGTTCATGTTTACCAAGGTAATGAGTATCTTGTGTGTTAATCTAGAACCTAGATCAACACATTAGATACACATATAGTTTATGATCTAGGTTCTAGATGATATATAGATATATTCTGTGTGCCAAATTTCAGCGAAATCCGAGCAGTAGTTTTTGCGTGAAAAACTAACAAACATACATACATTTTTACAAACCTTTGTAAGATAGTAAGACTAAGATTGGTATAAAGTAACGTTAATTCTCTGGTACTGCTTCCTTTGTGTTTGATTATTTCCCCCTTATTTCGCAAAAGCCCCATTTTATCGGATTCTTTTATTTCCACACTTGGGGGCGCAGGTGGGCCGATACTCTTTAAGTATTAAAAAGTTACGTGAAATGTGTTTTATAACTCCTGCTGGAATAAGTGCTTAAAGCACACGTTTCAAGTATTCGAAATGTAAAATGTACTGATTAGTAATGTATGGTTGAAGAAATGTATATGTGAAAACTATGTCACGGCTTATATTTATATTTATATTAATCCTCGGGAGGAGCACGCACAAACGCTGCTCCTTATCATCATATCGACTTTAGAAATAACCCTGGTTCTATATGAAGTTGCTGACAGTTGTCCAAGGGCATACCCCGCATGCCTTTATCATAAGATCCTGATGAATAAGGAAAAGGAAAGGGGGTAACGAGAGAGCCTCAAGCTAGTTGGATGCTGATAAGCAATACAGTGTCAAGTCACACAGACTTTATTTAGAGATAATGACATCTAAGCATATTACTGCCAATTACCTTACCTGTTATTGTTTATGTGTAATTAAAAAATATTGTATTGATTGATACTCTATTTGTATGATAAAAAAACAAAAAAATCATATATATTTTTTGAAAAACACCAGATTATTTCATATTGCATAATGTAAAACACATTAAAATATTCGAAACTCGTTATGATACAAAGACATTTTTTCCGTATTTATATGATTTGAGTTACTTCATACTATTTTGTATAATGTAAAGTACGTGACGCATTACTGGGACAAGTCAAAATCTCTAAACAGAAGTTTTTGAGGGTTGACACATTATTGCTTATCGGCATCCAGTTAATATTTAAGTTGATTTTAAAAACTAAATTTGTATGGGAGATGTATACCAAATTTTATATCTCATATTGTAGCGTAGTTAACGACTATAAACCCCATGATTCCGGATCACTGTAAAACGGCTCCCTCGGGATCTCAGGTGGGGTGAGTCTCTTCAAATATTAACAAGCAGCTACTGCAGTATATCAGAGTCTTAATAATGGAAAACACTTCCCGGTTCCCTTCGTACGGCTGAGATTTATTGTTTATTTGTTGATTATTTTGTTGTTTTTGTGTTTGACAATTTGAAAATAGGGAAAACACTATCAGGAGAGGGATTCATTTTCGTAGATTTTTCGAATATTTGTTAGATATTATTAATTTTATTATTCCATAAAAAATATCATTTGGGTAGGTACCTGCTTTAATACTTTTCATCAAGTTCTCACAGTTCATCATAAATTCACTGTAACTCAGTGAATTTATGATGATTAATTTTATCTTTATTGATAAATTTTGTTTCTTCTTTTTTTTAGTGATACTTCTTTAGAATTGTTGTGTTTTGAAATCTTATGTAACGAAAATGCATTACGAAAGCAGTTGTTGTTGAAGCTACAACTAGATGGCGCTGTAGTTCCTGAATCACGCTAACGTTTTACTTCGTCGATTGTATAAGAGTTTATGCGAAATAATAATTATTAAGTTTCACTTCTGGTGTGTGTGTGTGTGTGAATTGCACAGTCTCTGGATATCTGTAATCTATCCCAGATATCATTAGGGCCGTTGACCGTAGATGTGTTACTATTCTTGAGGACTATATAGGAACTCTTCAGATAAGTATGCCTCCCTTTACAGGAAGTAAACTGCATTCATTGAATAAAAATGTAGCAACGCTTAACATATGTATATGTGCTTAACATGTTTTAAGTCAGAAATAGGTGTGGCTTTTGGGGTTCTACCACCACTTACAAAGAGTTCCACCTACCTTAATATTGATATTCAGATGAAGAATACATGTTGAAAGTTATGCGGTGAAGTCATTTTATTAGCTTACTATCTTGGATGAACTAAAAAGACAGGTTTAAAGTTGCACAGAGCTTTGAACATTCCTTTTAGTCTCGCTTTTTCGCTTCGTATCGCAATGACAGAGTTATGTAATATTGCGCCACATCAGTCCTTGAATATGATCCTTGAACTGCAAGGCCGTAACTGACAATCTATTCGGAAAGTTAAAGGATTTATTATATTTAAAAAATATGTACTAAGAGATAGTAAATATGTATGGTTCGATCTCCGGACAGACAGAAATGCGGGCTTAGATTTCTGTTCTGGGTCTGGGTCTTTGTGTATTCGTCTTTGTGTGTCCGTGGCACCCACATCACAGGAAAAAATCTTCTGTGGGGCTATGAATGTAGAAAGCGTTTCTGTTTATGTTTAAATATTTGTTACGTAACATCTATACCCATTCAGATTTTTTTTATTTTAAAAGGTGAATTATTTCACTGTGGATGAGTTTGTGGGTTACTTGGCGTATGAAAAAAAGGGGAAAGGAACAAATTATCTAGTATTTGGAAATCAATAGAAACTTTTAAATAGATTTTTCCGAAAATAAAAAAAAATATAAATCTTCTATGTTACTATTTTGACGAAATTTTACAAGAAGCGTTAAATTAACTATATCGTCATAAAACAAAAGCCCTACTGCTTATTTTGTTTTTGTCGTGGAGTTTTTGAATTCGCTTTGTAGGAATGAAGGATTGTCGAATGTCAAAAAATATGTATACTTCCACTACTTCAGGCACATATACTGAAATGTGACATTTTACAATGTACACGTAGGGGAACAAAATGTCTGTTGCGAACATTTGTTTTACGCGGGATACTGTATTACATCATCATTTGTGTTATTTTTTTCTTTGTTGTAGCATCTTACATTTTGCGCATAGCCAGCGACTTTGTAATGCTATGCTTGTTGGATATATTTCTCCATATCAAAGCCGCGATTCTTAACATATTCTGCCAAATATTATTGAACGGAAATATTGGTGAATGAACCTCAGTCTTACACTTATAATTTAGTTAAGTGTATTCGTGTATGTTTTTGAGGAACCTGGAACACAACACCACTTATGTTGTGTGTTCTAGTGGGATATAGAATATTTTTCCTTTTTAACCGACTACGAAAAGGAGGTGGTTCTATGTTCAACTGTATGTATTTTTACTTCGTATAATCTGCTCTTTTAGGCTGACTATTGTAACGAAACAACTATTCGATATTTTTTTTTTCATGATCACATTTTAGAATAATATGTGAAAAGCCTAATCATAATTTTTGGCGTAATTTGGGTCATTTACATTTTGTTTTTTCAATTACACATTTTTAGTACATAATTCAATACGGCCAGAAAGTTTACGAAACGAGGTTTATTATAAAATAATTCATTAAATTCGAAAATCGTGACACTACTATCGTTTAAAGAATAGTTGGTAAAGACACCATCTTGTAGCTTAAGCGACTAAACAGTTGCTTAAGATACAAGATAATAGATGTTTAACCAACTATTTATGATGTTTTCTTAGAAGCGTGGTGTAAAGGCCTTAAGCGTGCTTAGATATTATTATCACAATGAATTCTTCCTTTATTTATGGTACATTTATAATGAATTATTGTATGTTGTACATACGAAAAGATTTATACTTTTCCAATGGTTCAGATTTCTATTTACAGCACTCAACGTTATATTTATTTCCCAGGGATTCCAAAGTGCTCTTGTAAATAAATCCGAAAAGTACTCAGACAATGCGTAGTTACGACGGTAAGTGCTTGTGTTACGTAGCACGTTGATGCAAAGGCAACTGGGTCACGTTCAAATGTTTCCATCAACTGTGACGTCACGTCATTTCTAGCTACTATGAAAAAAGTATTTTTTTGTCATAAAAACTGCAAATCATTTTTACAGATAAAATACTTACATGTGCAGTTATTACTGTGATATTTTACTAATATTTTTATCTAAGCTGTAGAAAAAATTTCTCTAAGCTTTAGAAAATAAATCGATTTTGTAGAAAATATACATAATATATATCCAGCCGCGTTAACGCGCACTGTTTTTAATTTTGTTCATACAGTTAATAGACGAAAGGACGCTATAGATCTTAATTATATTAATATGTCATATTATATTAATATGTCATAATCAATCGTATGGTGAATTAATACTCACAGACGTCCTTAGAAGACCACAAAACATCAGGCAGCATCATATAAGATATTCAAGGTCCCGATAATGGAAACAGTACAAGTGCATCTTCCCTAAACCCTCAGCTTAGGGTAGCGCCCTATACAATATTTCGCGGGATTGATTCCCTCCCTAGATGTGACAAAGGTGCTGCGACTATTGTGGGTGAAGTGGATTCGTCAAATTGTGAAATATCTTCACAGAAAGGGGAATTTGCCGGTATTTGAATATTAAAACGAAGGGAATATCAAGATAGGCAGCTATTTAGTGAAACGCTTAAGCAACTGATGACAAAAACTTGTAGCAGATAGGTTTTCCGATGTATTAAATGTGTAAAAGGAGTTAGTTGTTGAAGAGATGAAAACAGCAGGTTTCTATACTCATTCTAGATTTTTCTTGTTTTGTGTATGCCACACCCAGAACAGAAATCTAAACTCATCATTCAGATATCAAAAAAACAGATGAGATATGGTAGTGTATATCCAACATATAAACATTCTTTTAAACTTTTATATGTATTGTATCGTTTTAATAATTATGTTATGTGGGAATCTGAATGGAAATGACGGCTTTTATTATTTCAGCTTGCTGAAAAAACAAAACGATTTTTAAACTGACAGTAGGCTTGAAACATTTTAATAGTGAAAAAAATTGCTGTCAAACTTGGCAGTGGAATTGTGCCCCTACGACCCTCTCCTCCTCAATCCAGTAAGGGTTGGCCACTATAGGTTTTTTAAAAGAAATAAATCAAAGCAGGTTCAATAGTTTTTGTCATCAATATTACAACAATTATTAATATTCTAGAATAGCTCTGTCCGCACAGATAGACAAACATTTAAAAACGAGCTTTATAGCCTTTGAAATAGACCACTTAAATAGCAGTTACTCTAGTTTCAGAGTAACTGCTTACAACTTATCTGTTTGGATAAGTTGTAAATTAATTCCATTTGTGTAGATTTATAAATAAGTTTCCCTATTCAATTACATATTTCCATAAAATATTTAGGGTCGATATTAAGTTACCGTTTTACATATTTAAATATTTTTAATTTGCATATTCACTTACTTTAGAAATTACAAAGAAACACTTGTTTAAAGCGACGAGAAACACATACCACTCAATCCCGAACATCAATAGCGAGCCGCCCCCAAAACTCTATCCCGGAAAACTATCACATCTTAATTAAAGTAAATCGCTCTTTAATACCTTCGTTTAACGTTTAATTTCCTTCAATAGATAGGGCTTGTTAATCCAAAACCAGAACCAGGTTAGACAGACCTCTGATAATTTTGCAATTTGTACATTTTGCATACAAAATACACAAATCGCGAGGGTATGAGAGGTCGACATCAGTTGGGATTAACTATTGTTTAGATGGTTGCCATGGCGACGCCTGATCCAAATGGTACCGAAGGGGTGAGATTAGAAAGGGACAGGTAGAAGATTTCCTGATGGGGAAAAGAGACAGTGTACTGGGGCGAATGATGCGCTGCGTATTCGCTCCCGTTCACATCAAATTGCATTAGTCTCGCGTTTGAATGAAGCGTTTTGCCAATCTACTGTACGTGTGTACGTATTGCTGGCACATGGCACGTTTCAGTTTTTCATTTTTTTTTTCATAATGAGGAAGTAGTAAACGAGCATGCAGTCCATTTGATGGTAAATTGGCCAATGCCAATTAACATCTGTTATCAACCCCAGATAAGATCAGATTTATCTTAGGTTGGCCTCATATAAAAGTGAGCCGGCAACCACACCCTTCCACCGAAACGCACGAGCTGCTTCACGCTAGAAATAGGTGTGGCGGTGGTACTTCCCCGGTCTAACTACATTGGTTCTACCACCTGGCAATTTGAGCTAATAAGTAAGTACATAGTCTCATATAGTAAGAAAAGTTAGGTAAAGGTTACTTACCTTTAAAAATAAAGTAAAAACACTCAATCTCACAATCAATTAGAGTCGCATAGCAAAAACATAACAGACCTTTTATTAACATAATGTCTTATATCATTTCTCGTACAGTTTTGTTTAAGATATATCTCTCACGTATATTTAACTTAATAAAAATATATAAAGAAAATTCATTGCTATTTCTAAATACTAATTTGAAACTGTTCTCCTATCATCGTTCCTTCAAAAGCGTTGCTACAAAGTTCTCCTTAAAATTATATGTTATTTTCTTGGATAATTGAGTTTCATTGTATTCTTTGATTTATCTGTATTTGACTGTATTAAAAAGGATATAAGCGACACTTAATAATAACACAAGAACATTATTATTAAATGACGTTTATTTCCTCTCTGAGTACCATAAACATATTGTACTCAGAAGAGTAGTTAACATTGAAAGACTCGAATGAAAAAACTAGTAACACCGTTAAAAACATAGAAACAAGACACCCAGGTACTTAAAACGACATTTTTGTTCATAATAATATTTATTTAGTTTAACGTTTATGTGAGTTTTTCCATCATAGTCAAGTAAACCTATTTCAACGTATATATTTTTAGATTGCTCTATTTAATGGCTTTCATTTGATACCCGTATTGTCGAAATACTGTAAAAAATCGTCCAACCCCCTTTTTCTACTATCTCACTAAGTAAACTGAGTCGATTTAAATGATATGTCATACGTCAAGCCGTTTGTGCAGTAGCGCGTGCCAAAGAAATTGACATACATACAAATAAACATACATACATTCACACAATCATACATACATTCACACAAACATACATATATACATACGCTTGGAAAACATTACACTCCTTCTGACGCAATCAGTAATAAAAATCTTAAGATTAAATCAACGACATATATTAGGTTAAACGCATCTTTACTACATAAGATCCCCTTTTACTGTTTCCTTGTAAAATATTACACCACAGCGCTACATCTAAATCAATCGTCGGTTCCGAGGCTCTAGTTATCGCCCAATTATCTTGTCCCGTCATTCACCTGGCTTTATCTGAGGTATTGCTTCAGACTTTTTGTTCCTTTAAAGACTTTAGTTAAACCAAGGGATTAAATACCGTAATTGTTGTGTTTACCATACTGCTGGCCATTTAATCGATGTTTAATATGTGTTTTATGTAATAGAAGTAACAAGTTGTGGAAGGAAGACTTTTGTATTAAATATTTCAATAAATTTTAAAATTATTTTTAAAAGATTTTAACGAAAAGAAAGAAAGAAAGTTAAAGAATTTCAATGAGCATGCAGTCCACCTGATGGTAAGTAGCCACTGCTGCTAGTGAAAATCTGTAAGCAACTTTATATAAAAAATAACAAATTATAAGACCGACTTCCATGCCATAAAAAGTTAATAATTTGAATATATATTGGTTCAGTATATAAACAGTACATAGTACATAGTTCCGTAGTCGGCGCTTATCATATTTCGCTGGATCACGATGAAAGTATAATCTACGAGTATAAGGGAAGTTAAGTTTATTATTGTCAATTTCATTAACGACGAATGTAAACATCGTGAAAAAATGTTCACTACTAAAAGTTGTATTAAAAATCTAAAGTATTAATTAACTCAACAAATAGTCACCGCTACCGACGGTAATAGTTTTAGTACCACGTATTCATTTCCTACTTTAATTAAATATAAAACAAGTTTACAGTCTCATCATATACCCAATATTTTCCCATTACTGGACACGGGTCTTCTCTCATAATGAGAGAGTTTTAGGCCATAGTCCACCGCGCTGGCCAAGTGCGAATTGGTAGACTGCACACACCTTTGAGAACTCTTTTTTTATAAGAACTGTCAGATGTGCAGGTTTTCTCACGATGTTTTCCTTCATCGTAAAGCAGTGATAATTAAATTGTAATACACACATCATTTTAGAAAAAATAGTGTTGCGTGCCTGGGATTCGAACCTCGGACCCTCGATTAAGAAGCCGAGTTTCAACCATTAGACTATCACTGTTCCAAACAGTATAACTGAAGTTAAATTGATTCTGCATACCATTAATTTTGTAATCAAATAGAATAGAATTGAAATAAAATAATGTTCTTCACATGGAGACTAAATTATTGGTTCTATTTATTTTCTTTTCATAACTCTAACGATTTATGTTGTAATTTATTTTACAGCCTAATTGATAAATTATTATATTATTAATCAGTTAGGCCGTAAATGATACGGTTGTAAATTACGTTAATTATTTATTACTTAATTGGTTGATTTTATCAATAAACACGGTTGCTTTTAACTTGAATTAGATCAAGCTTTCATTCATATAACTACAACTCAGGATTGAAATATATTGCAATTCAACGATGTGAACGTGCATTTACCTTATCAGGTTTGTTATTTAATTGAATAGCATTAACATGTGAGAATTTATGCAATTTCTGAGTATTTTATTTAAATTCGTACTATTTGCGACAAGTGGTTTCACATGCGTTTAGAAATGAACCTTCGATCACTTAAAAGTGTGGAACATAACTTTGATACAATTTTAATGAAATAAATACTATACTAAATGTTAACTCAAAATACGGACCGTCAATATTTTTGACCATGAAGAGCATTAATAAAGTTATGGTTGAGGCGATTTTTAGTACAAAAATAAACTAAAATTTTAAAAGATATAGAAACTTTTAGTATCACTTATTCTCAGTACTCGAAACCAGAAAATTTCCAAATAAATACAGTGTACAAACACGCAGAAGATACGTTTTTATGACGTGTGTGAAACGTGCATCACATTAAAAAAAAACAATTTATAATAAAGTATATAATATAGTTAATACGGTCCCTAATTTTATTTCATACCTGCCATAGATAAAAAATGATTGATGGTTAGGTCTACAACAATAACTAAAATTATATGATCCGTACGATCATTTGTTTTTGATTCGAACCTTAATATTATAATCAAACAAGCAAAACCGGGCAAAACGAACATATATGTTCAATAAAAATTAGCACATTCTTCAAACAACTGTAATTTTTCAATCCTAACGTTCCTAACTAGCCGTCTATACATTGGCGCCAAGAGTTAGCGCATTGACCGAATATAATCTTCTGAATCATCCGCGAACGCATGCGGTCTTACTTAACATTCCTATTGGATACTATTCACATAATTACTCAAATAAATCATTTTGTACCTACTCGATTTATTCGATATTCTTCAAACCGTGTGTGATGTCGCCTCTATTTATAGAGCAGTGGGAAATGGAGTCGTAGTTTGTTTAATTCAACCGTAGAAAGTGAACTACAGTGTATATTTAAATCAGTATAAAGTATTGTAATGTCTATAATCAGAACTTTTGTTATATGTAAACGGGTTTCCGTTGTGCACGACAAGAAAATCCATTTGTAATGTATTCAGTCGCATTCAATGGTCATGTCTTAGGGACTTTCTTGAATTCAATCAAATAATGCCGGCTATATTAAAATGACTGCCAAGCTGTTTTTTTATAAGAATTCAATCACAATTAATTTTCACGTAATATTTTCTATTGTTTCTCTATAGGGTAGTGTTGGTCTAAACATCGCGTCGATTAAAGATTTGTAGCTACGACATCATAATGTACTAAGATTAAAATCTTCTCGAAGATTGGTCCTTAGTCAGAAATAGCCTAACGAATTAACCAAATTTACACGCGACCCGTCCAGCCAGGCAACCCCGAGAAGGACGGCAGTATGTGTGGTCACATACCGCCGTAAAGACCGGATGGTGCGGTGGGCCCAGCCGCTTACCTGGGTGGAGCCCGATTGGGCAACGTTCAGAGGTCTCCAGTTGCGTTTCTTTGGAGATCCCGGGGTCCTCTTCACAGCGCAGAGGACGGCCACCGGGGCGGTTTTAGTGCGGTAAAAATCCCACATAACCTCGGTGTCAGGTACCTTTTGAAGCTTTCCCCTCGAGAACAAAAAAAGGTCAGCTAAGATAGCTTACCATTAAGTATGCTGATTAAGAAAAAAGTTATATAAGTAGGTAGGTAATACGGTAAGTATTACCTACCTACTTATATTACCTACTTATACTACCTACCTACTTATATATACATTACCAATACGTTAACAAGTTATTCCATTGTGTTTTTGTATGTCATGTGATTGAATGACCATATGAGAAACATGGTCTTTGTGAAGAAAAATGTTGTTGTGATTGTGCGCAAAGACCGTGAACCGATAAGCGTTGAACAAATTTGTTCTTAGAGTCGCGTGTAAATTTGGTTAATTCGTTAGGCTATTTCTGACCAAGGTCTCGGGTTCAATGCGCCGTATAGGGCGACATGCGACAGTTACTGATGTTGTCACGCTTGTTAAGCTGCCGATGGATACGATAAAAAAGGAATATTTAATTTTTATGAGTGCTTATTGTTATCACCTTTTTTGTTCCATTGCTAAAAAATACTACTACAGCGAAAAAGAAACAAGTACAATGTAAGTCAGGTTTCGCAATAGTAATAATATATCGACTTAATTAAGATATACAATATCTATTGAATATGATTACATATTCGATATTCAAAATTCATATTCAATATTCAACTTTATAAAAAATACATTGATGGATGCTGATAAAAAAAATATAATTTATTTAATTCTATATACAGAAAAAGGGCAATCCTTAGTATTAGTTTGGTATGATGCTTTAATAAATACTCTGTATAGTAGTATATACTGACAGCCAAATCCTGAAAAAAACAGATACCGTAATGTTTTTCTTAAGTTCTAAGGATTTCCGAGGACTATATCTTAATCGCATTCCTGTGTCCTTTATTTTTTTCCCGCCCGACGAAATAAGAAAATTGTTTCAAGCTTCAAATATTTCTCTTTGGCTTCCAATGTCTAGATATACAAATCGATTTGAAATGCCTTGCTTGTTTTACTTTGTTTAAAAGATTAAATTAATTCTATGAAATGCATTTTATTACTTGTTTTCTATTTTTTTTAGGGAACTATTATCTTGGTTAACACTTATAATAAATGCATATAATATAACATGTATATCGTGTTCTTAAAGAAAACCTTCCAGTTTAGATGATTACCTATTGATGATGATACATAAAGAAAGAGAAACGATTACTATTTGGGAAAGAAAACGCGTAACAGTACATAGTGAAAATCAATGAAATGAAATTAAAAGAAATGTCTTTATTTTGTATTGGCTTACGGTAGCACTTACATTTTATATTACCGCGGGAATCTTAGCGGGTTTATCTGTTTCATATATATATTGATATTTATTTTTTTATACAATGTTGATATTGAATGGCAATTTATGTACAGTAAGTAAAATTGCCAGTGAGCGATCTTGTTTACAGGTTTGTTAGGTACATTAAAACAGATAGGGAAAGAAATGATGCCACACATTACGAATCTACTGAAGATAATTTGTTCAAAGCAGGAGGCAACACTATGACTCCCAGGGGAAATTCAGACAATACGGTGTTCGGGCGAAAATCGGAACGAGATAATTGGAACTAGATTCAAATAAAACATTCCTTTTATCTAACTATTTTTGTAATAAAGTTTCGTGAACGTGGACACCCGTGAGCGGCTTTTGTTTTTAACCGACTTCCCAAAGTAATTTGTCACTAATATTTTTTAGTTACCTAATATCCAAAAAAATTCAGCTCCTATACTATAATTATGCCTATAAGGCACTAGTTCAACTTTACTTAATCCCCCCTATCCCCCCCCCCTCCTCGTGTGCTGCTGTAAGAAGCCTCATCTGTTCTATTGTATTATTATTATTATTATTGTTCTGTTCTATTGCCTCTCTATTCTACTGTATTTATTAAAAGTTTATGCGAGAAACACGGCAAAATCGATTTAAATATAGAAATTACTCGGTTTCTTGGTCATTGGTTTCTATGATTTTTGGTTTTTCTTTTAATTTTTCATTCAACTTTCATGTTTTTATTCTTTTTTTTATAACGTAGTATTTTACATAAATATTACGTATATTTGACAACCCTACATAGATATCAGTGTGGAAACCACCGACTTACCTCTCATTATTCTATACTGTACACATATTGTAACACTTCGGCCCGGGACATGATTTATGAGGGAGCCAACTGACAGTTTGTTGACCCTTTTTTGGGAAATCTTTGCTTTGTGATACCGCGATACGCTACGCAATAAGGTTCCGTTCTCAATAAAGTTGATGAGGCATTCAGAACAATATGGTATCACATGCTTATTTGCTCGAAGCGACTTTTATTACTGTGTAGCGGCGAATTGGGAATGTAAAGTTTTTTTTATAGAATGAAGTAGCAAACGAGCGTACAGTCCACCTCATAGTAAGTAGTTACTGCCATCCATGGACATCTGTAAGCAACTTCATATAGAACAGGGGTTATATATAAAGTCGATCACAGATGCGTTGCTACTCCCGAGGACTGAGATGTTCGCCTCATGTAAAAGTGAGCCGGCAACCATACCCTTCCACCGAAACGCAAGAACTGCTTCACACTAGAAATAGGTGGTACTTCCCCAGTCGAACTACACTGGTTGTACCACCTGGAGAGTTTATGTAGAGTGTATGTGCCTACTTGTTTGTGAATTAAACAAAATAACGTTATCTTTTAACAGCAGTGTTATACGTTACTGTATCTGCCATCAGTATGAGTTTATGAAATTTTCTCAAAACAGTCATTGGTTACGTTTTGGCCCATACATGATAATTTCCCTTACCTTTTTTTTGTTCCGGCCACACCTTCGAATATACTTAAATGATATAATTGTTAAATCTACCTAAACTTTACATGGTCTCATCAAATATACAAATATCAATGATGTTTAAAATATACTAACTTTACGATTTTTTTATTAATATTATAAATGCGAAAGTTTGTGAGGATGATTGTGTGTTTGTTACACTTGAACACAAAATTACTAATCTAAAATTTTCAGAAATTTGCACATAGATAGTTTATGACCAGGATTAATAAATATGATACTTATTAACCCGCGTGGCGGAGTGGTCACCATGCCGGTCTGACACGCAGTGGGTCTCGGGTTCAATCCCCGGCCAGACAGACATCTGAATGATGAATTAAGATTTCTGTTCTGGGTCTGGGTGTTTGTATATTCGTCTTTGTATGTATCCATGGTGCCTACGACACAGGAGAGAATCCTAGTCTAGGACTATGAGTGTAGAAACCGTTATTAGTTATTTTTATGACTGTAACCAATAAATCCTTCTCCCGATAACGACAGATATAAGTCAGACAAATGTAGCGGAGGTTTAAAAATAACTTCATACCTATAAAATATTATAAAATAAAACAGGTAAGATCATTGTTGACCATATACATAATACGGCCGTAAATATAGCGATTATATTTGCAAACTACACGTTTAGAACATGAAGTGTAATATTGGAATATCAATAAATGCTAGACGGCGCCATTTGTCTTTCTCTACGTGGCCGTTATTTTTAATGCAAACAAGGCAGGTACCGATAACTCAAATTCGTGTAAATATTTTTCACTAACAACGAATTCTTACGCTGAAAATGCGTGGATAACAAGCGTATGACGTTAATTATAACTGAGGAATGCAATGCGTAAACATCTTTATCATCGTAGGAATTGCATAACGTTTCGCTAAAATATTCGCAATATCAACCAATTTGCCCACTATCTAACTATAGTGTAAACTAACTGTGTCCTTGATAGTACATCGCACTGTCGTGTGTACTAGAGACGTGAAGTTCTGTAACGGTATCGAATCTATCAGATATCCGAAAGAAAATATATTCGGTATCTAGATCGGACGTTAAAATAACAGACAACTTCGAATATTTTTTTTTAATAAAAATTCCTCAATATACTACAAGCTACAAACAATTTAATTAGATAAAAATTAGAATAAAGAATGTAGTTTAAAACCATAAAAAGTGAATAAACTACGTTAATGTATTTTTAGCGCGTTTTTTTTTTTTAATTTTTAAATTTAAAAATATTTGATATCTTTTATTTTAAAACATTCCTAACAAACATAATTGACTGCCAAATATATTTTTATCTATATCTAAATTACTATTATCAATAATAAACGAAAGGAATAAAAGCTCCTCACGTCCCTATTTATATCTAGATACGAAATCTCGTGCTCAGAACATCCCTAGTTATTACTAATTTGATCATTTACGCCTCAGTGAAATTCGCGAATTGACTATATGACGGCATTCAATGACGTTCTCAAAACATTAGCACTTGCAAATTTTACAATTTTACAATATTGGTTTAACCTATATTTACCGTAAAATTGTATTCGTTTCAAGTTTATTCAACGTATTCATGCATCTGGTAGCACTGTTTGCATTACCCATATTGTGTTTCAAGAAAAATATTGTAAATGTATAAATTATTATCACTTTAATATGTGTGAAATATTTTCTGTATATTTACTCTAACTAAAAGCTGTATGCTTAAGAATTTTCTTGAAAGCAATTCGGCAAGAATTGCAACAAATTTTGAAACTAATTCATTTGACTTTTAGTGATGATACCTTTACACAAAGATTGAGTATAGTTACGGTCTATTTTCGGCTAATTGTTTTGTAAAAAGGCAATTTAGATAGCAACAAGTGTAGTCAATTAACAATTTAGCTTTTAAGAACTTAAAAACGCTATTTTGAAGTGAAACGAATACTGCACTTAAAAGTTAAGGCACACCAAAGTAGAAGTGACGGTGCGTATAGATGCGTAACAACTGTTTTATTTACATTAACCACTTTCGCAACGCACTTAGGCCTGCATATCAATGGTATATGGCCCTGTGTATAAGGGCCTAAGTAACAAATTGATCATTTTGATTTTTTAAAAAGTAAACGCATCGTGTTGAATAAATAACTATCGAATGGAGATGTGTATTTGGAAACACATTTTTTTTATGACACCATAATTGTCTACGTAGTATATACAAGGTCCAAATAATTATTCTTAATCAATTTTGGGAAGAAAATAAAAAAGTACAAAAATTTTAAGTCGTCTTATTTATATGCATGCAGCGGCCAATTTTACACGACATTTTTTTTAGTATATTATGGAGAAAATAAATATAGTGAAACCTAACCTAACGTATGTCCAAAAGAGCAAGGACCAGTAAGTAGTAAAATAACAGAAATATAAAAATATAGAATTAAAATATAAAAAGTAAATAAGGAAATAGTTGCCTTAGTAAATATGGAAAGATTCACTTAAATTTACTAATGTAAAACTACACAAAGTTTAAACTATTGTAAAGCAATGATTTTGCATTTTGGCCCTTATACACGGAGCCCATCGATATCTGGAAGGGCACCGTTGTTTACGTCGCCCGCCTCTCCCTTATCAAGACATTTCCATTTGCCGGTAGCGATCACGGCATAAGTACACCTGTCTATCAAATTCCAGTTATCTGAAAGGCTTTATCGTGCATTAACCCAACTGAGCGCATGTATTTATTAATATTTTGATGTGCGATTGTAATCAGTAATAAAAAGTTCATGTTGGTATAATGAAGCTGTCACAAAGGAAAAAATAAAAAACATTGTATGTGGATGTATGAGATCTACCTACGACCAATTGATTGATCGGGAATCAATTCTCCTTGTACGTAAAGGCGTGTGGAATAAAAAATCCTTATCTATGTACAAACAAGTACTTGTAGCATTAAAACGTCTATGATTTCGAAATAATCCTATTATCTTAGTTCATATTGTAATACAACCAAAGATTAAGACCTGTTTTTACATTTAAATTTGTTTATCTGTTTGGTTGTCTGTCTGTTAGTAGTTATAGGTAGAAAATATTAGAATCTAGGAGACTTTCGCATAAAGGTTTAGATATAAAAAACTTTTTTTTTTTAATTAAAAGCATTAAATACATTAACGAAGCTTATGAGCTATACTAGCTGTACTTATGGTTTTACTGTCGTTTAATAAACTAAATAAACGGAAGTTTGTACTTTGTTTCATACTTTCAATAATTTTAACGACATAAGATTTTTTCATAGGGTATTGATGTCAACTGAGTATCGCGTATTCAATACAAATAGAGAAAAATATATATTTAGTTAACTGTAAAGTCTTGACGTACTACTTAGGTCTGTTGCGTAAAAAACACATCGATCTTGTTGAGTGAAAAACAATAGCGAATAAATCTCACAGTAACCGTACATTTTTTGTTAAAAGTAGTGTGTGTGGTATCCTAGAGTGTATCAAAATCTGTTCTTAATTTTAAACAGATTCATAAGGAGTTCTGCCGTAATCGAGAAAAAACATCCCCCTTGACTTTTGCATTAATAATATTAGCAAGACTAGTAAAAATGGTAAAATGTAACTTTTAAAGTACGTTTGTACCGAGTCGGTAGGTGAATTTGTACGTCGAAGTCGCCTGCCAACCGACTATAATCACCTAGGCATCAAACGCAAGTTCACAGCCAAAAACATCTGTCAACGGTCATCCGTTGTCTCTCACCGTAGAGTTCCGACAAGCGACGGTCGACCGAACTCCCCAATAAGTTGCCACCAGCTCTATCGACAAGTCCAATTTACTATTATAAGGTTCGACCTTTATGTAAATAGATGAAGCAGATGCCGTCTTCGGCAGAGGAAGTAGTTTAATGTCGTCGGCAGATGATGTTAATAAACCCCAAAATCCCATAAATTGTAAATCAAACTCCGTAATATAAAGTTAATTCGGCTAAGAATAGTTCTATCTGGTAGAATATTATACTACCTTTATCAATTAGCCTTAGGCAATAAGTTATACATATATTTTCACATATATTATGTGCACTTAGTATTCTAGTTCGGAACGGCACATGAACAAACTGATACTAGAATGATTGTATGAATGAGAATGGCTACGGAAGTTTAATTACATAATCATTTTCTAAATAGAATGATTGCCTTTTAAGGATATGAGAATAAATTACTTTTGAAAATACTATTGGTATTGTGCATGATTTTGAGTTCGCCTCTCTTAACGCCTCTCTTTTCCCGTGGGTGTCGTGGAAGGCGACTAAGGAACACAACGCATGCTAGGCGCGATGACTAATAGCAAAAGCCCTGTTAGGAAAATCCTATGTCCACCTGTGAATTTAAAAAGGCTTATGAATGGATGCACCTAATGTACTGACGCTTTTATAGATTATATATCTAAACTTTTTAGGAAAGCATGTCTTAGTTTTGTTCATGATATTTACAAAGCTGCACTTTTGAGTCTATACAAACAAATAAAATTGAAGTGTCCATTTGTAATATACAATAAAAACGTTTACTAAAGTACCTTAAAAAGTCATTTTTTTCTGTTTTGTCGATTTCGGAAATTACCTAGAGTAAACAGATAGTTTACTCTAAATAATTGCTGGTCCGATTTTGACTAAATTTTAACCAACAGATACGAGAAGATAAAGTTGTGTATAAGGCGTAACTTAGGTTTCTTTTATTTTAGAAAAAGAATTGCCGATTACATATTTGTATCAATATTTGTACAAATATGCAGTGATGCAAACTTCAATCAACATTACTTAATATAGCGTAGACTACGCACTATTCGAATTATCCGAGCACATGGGAATTCCTCCGGAAGACTCGTTCATTAGATAATCACGTCGTGGAGCCGCCAGCACCGCTTTTAATTAGCCCTTACCGCCGAATGCCCGCCTCTATCGAACATGTGTCAGCGCCCTAATTACTGAACTTCAGTGCCTACTGATTCACACTACATTCTTGATAGAGCCACGGACACACTTAGCGTTTTTAACTTTTCGAGATAATAACCAGATATAAGCTAAAACCTTACTATAAAACTATACTTTATCTATAATACCTAAATTAAAGATTTTATGTCGCAGTAAGAAAAAAATATCGTAAGGAAAATTATATGCCTTATACTACTGTTAATATATAAAATATATTAACTAGCTATACTAATATATAAAAAAATTGATGGTGTGTGTCTGTTTATTAGGTACTCAATCATGCAAGTATCATTGGACTGATTTACATAAAGTTTTGCATGGATGTAGCTTATTTACCTGATCAACTCATAGAAATTTCTTTTCGATTTTTAGCACTATTTAAAGATGGTGATTATTTTACCGTCTTCACCTTTATATTTTAATTTATTTATGTACCATAGCGATGCACGGCAACTTCAGCTAGTGTATTATAAAAACGTGATATTCTTACCTACATTTTTAGTCTGAGGAGTATGAAAATGTTTATAACATATATTTTTTGTTTTTCTTTATCCGAATACAGACAAGATTGCCATGGCCAGGGCTGTGCTTAGTCTAACGTTAAGGCTTTGGTCTATATATAATATCTTCCTCATTCCTAGACCATAGCCGTTCCCAGTAGTGGGACAAAAATAGTGTTACCTAAATAAACACCAGAAATACCTAACTTTTCTTTCATCAATTTAAAATCAACAAAATTTTCAAAGAATCGTAAATCGGTTCATTAATACAAACTCGTTCAATCCATAGACGCCTACGAGCAGCCATTTCTAGTTTATTAAGCCATATCCTGCATACCGAATGACAAAAACCGACAAATTACGGCGTAGATAAATCAATTTCTTTATTGACAATATCTGAGGATTGCGGGTAATAACAGTGGAGTAACCAGTAAATCGCGGAACGATTTAGCGTTCTACCAACAGGTTGTACGCTTCCATGCTACGGTAATCGAAGTGGCTACTGCAATACTAAATTGGCTCAATTTCACGTAACTGGGGTATACAGACTTAATTGGATTAGCGGTAGATAGGACAGATTAAAAATAACATGCAAATGTAGGTTTTTTTAATTGTGTTGTGTTTTTTTAATTAAATGTAAACCTTTTCGTGAAGGTCTAATACCGTTATCTGGATGCGATAAAATTACTTTTACTAATCACTGGAGAGTTATTTAATACACCTAGTTTTTCATGATTTTGTTTAAATCATTTTGACCCACCGCGAGGTGATTTTTAAGACGAAAGTCTATCTTAGCATAATCAAAATACTCTTTTAAAAAGCTGTTTTAAAACATGAGAAAATGAAACTTTACTTATTTATTCATATTCATTTAAATACCGCAAGGAAGAATAGAAATAAAGAATGTATAATGTATAATGACAGGTAAAATACATATTTTTTAGATCGATCGCTTTAAAACTGTTTGGTCATCGTCTCCTTAAACTTTATGACTAATTCTTTGTATCCAAGTTTTGATCAACATTTACAAGGCATTTATCGAGATGAAGCACGTGGTCGGAACCGAGAGCAACGTTACATGTATATTCTGCGTCACGCTCATAAATCGTAAGGTAGTGGATGGGGCGAAGCGTAGCGTGGCGCAGTCACAACTGAGAACGCGGCCGCGCCACCGCCTAACCTACGACCGGCGGGTTCCCGCGCTCCGGAAAATTGGCGCGAAAATGCGGAACTGTCAAAACGCACGATTGGCGTTTTAATTTCGTTCGAGACAAATTGTGAAGTGATATTCTGCCAAAGTTCAAAGACTGCGTTATTTGTGAAAAAGTATTTTTTTATGATTTACATTTCTTGAATGACACATTTCTAAACGATTTTTCTTGATCGTTTTTTTAACGTTTTCGTTTATTTTATACAACAATTGAGGCATAAAGTTGGATTTCATCAGCTTGTAAATTGAACGCAAGGGCGTAATTTTCTAAACTTCGAATTGCCTGTAAATTGGCAATAATAAAAATTACCTACACTAGAACCATAAAAACGAAGGCGAATAAAGCCGGCCAATTAGCGGCGCGTCAAAATACGAGAACAGAGTAAAGATATATCGCTTAAAGAACAGCATGTGTTAACAAAATCACTAATGTTTTGACTAACCAAACGAGCAAAGTCATAATTTAAGAATATTATTCTTCTCTGTCGCCAGATTTTGATATATTCGAGCGTAGAGCTCTCGTGAGTTATGTTACAGTGCTATAAAAACTTTTCACGCGACAAATTTATGCGCCTTTTAATTATTATAATATAACCCATATATTTTCGGCCACTGTGCAAAGAAAATGGAAACACAATGTTTGTAAATGTCAATGGAGTGAACACGTTCCGTGTTCTGATAGTAAATTTTTTACGACTTGGGACGCGGTTTTGAAAATGTCTCTTAGATATTTTAAGTGGCGTTTATTTAAACATGATTTACTTGTCACAGCTGTTTACAAATGTAATTTATTTTATCTGTGATGTAAATGTAAACGTTATTCAGTTTTACGTTTTAAAGTTGTAGTTATATCTTAATTTGTGTATTATTTTATTGAAACAAAGTCGTGCGTAGAACCAAGGGCGGTATTTAGTATGCACATAATTATGGCGAAGCCTCATTGAGGTATTGAGAACATAATTATGAAGTCGACATCCTAATACTGAAGATAATCACCATAAAAACATGTAAAATGGCAATATCAACACATTACGTGTGTGAGTTTATTTTCATTGATCAGATTCAATATATATTGGATAAAAACAGATATCCAATCTACTATGGTTTCATAATTTGTATGTTAAGTTTAGATTATGGTTTTTACTAGTTTCTCCCGAGTCTTTATCTATGTTCGTCTCCATTCGTAGGTTTTATTTGAGCGAATGAACCTTTAAATACATTAAATCCAAAACTTAAAAAGATATTTTAAAAAAAGCCAATTGTTCCTTTATTCCGACCAAATTTTATTTGAGTTTCAAATAAAACTTTAGGCATAGATAAAAGAATTTTAGCCAAAGATACTATATGTATGTAATAAATTATCTTAGCTATAATAATAAATTAGTTTCTCAAACAGATTTTCAGACTCACAGACAGTTTCATCTTAAGTATCAGTGGAGATTTATTATTTGTATTCGTATGTAACATATATGTGAGAACGTGTAAAATCACAAAATCAAACCAAGGTCGTGGAGGCCCAATGTCATCATAGGTAAGGTGTTATCAGTTTATCTAGCTAATTTCCCTTATCTGCCGTAAGTAGGTTACACCGTAAGCGGTTTCCTATGAAAGGGCTGGCTGTTCTAACCTCTCTAGGCTGACAATCAATCCCTATAATCACTTAAGCTACCTATTCATAATATGCTAATCATTTGACCAACGCTGTGACATAATGAGCATAATCCTACGCGTTCTATAGACATATTTTCATGTAAATATTAACGTTGAAAATATAGAGGAAAATGTTCAACGTTTTATTTTAATACGCTGAGAATTTTAAAGAGTTTTTTCATGATTCAACGGGAAATTACTAGGCTGACTTTTTAGCGCAGGCTCTAATTAGTAAGTAGTAAATTAAAATTTATACATGTAGTTAACGTATAGTAATTATTATGGATGGCAAGTGTTTTCCACGGGACTTTTTGTAGTAATGTGTGCCAGTACATACTTGCATAGATCTACAAAAATGGCCTAAAACTTTTGTACATTTCATTTCTACAAAAAAAAATAGACGAAATAGATAAAAGTGAAAATAGCGAAACGATTAACTAATTAACAATATCTCGTAAGAAATTTCTTACGACATATTGTTAATTAATTTATAGTTTTTACCCGACCGCGTCATAAAGGTATTGTTTTTCGAGCTTCTACATTTCTTTGGCACCTCCTACAGCCCAAACGGCTTGTTCGATTTTAATTTATGTATAAGGTGTCATTGGATTCTTCTTAACTGGCAGACTGACAAAGGCTATATAATTTTCGAATCAACGAACGCGTCTGCGAATAGTTAAAGAAAGGGGAATTGGAATTTTAAATCATAACAAAAGGTATATTAAATCAAGCTTAAAGTATTATACATACTTTAAGCTTGATTTAATATACCTTTTGTTCAAGCTAATATTGTATATCAACTAAAAATCCGGAAAAACGTTAAGTTATATCAGATTCCTAATTGTCAATCCACTCCTATCTTCATACCATTCAAAGTCTTAGACGCACTATACCACCTTCGAATACAGTAAGCTATATTAAACGCAGATCATTAATGCCATCTTTCTATTTTTAAAGCAAGATTCAGAGTGATATCTCTAGATCAGAGGTTCCCAAACTATTTTTTCTTATAGACCCTTTTCAATTTTTCTAGTTTCGGTGGACCCCCTCCTTGCTATATATATATCACGTTCCCATATTTCCAATTTTTCTTCACGCCTACGTAGACCACCATCGGGTCTCCCATGGACCTCAGGGGTCCACTGGACCACTTTGGGAATCACTGCTCTAGATCAACGTTGCGACATCTGCGAGAGATATGGCTCTACGTAAAATGGGCCAATTACAAAATATAATAAACGCAAAGGTTCGTTGTGTGTGTAACCTCGTCTCAAGCATAATAGTTTACACGCCCTGAATTTGTAAAAAGGGACGGCGGTTATCTAGCTATGATAATTTTGCCGCCGCACAAAAGCCTAAAAAGGGCGAGTCTTTTGTAGTTCGTGTAATGGCACTACACAAAAAGGAAAGCCCTTTTCTTGGTCATTCTCGTGCATTCTCTCTTTGATGTCAACTTTTATATTTATCAAAATATTAAATCTAAAGTTGTATATCATATCTACTGTCGATATTTATAACCCGACCGCGTCAAAAGGAGGGAAGAATTTTTCGGGATGTATGTTTTCATGTTTGTTTTTTTCCAAGGATTACAGCCCAACCTGCTTAACCGCTATTAACATATTAGTCTCAGTTTGCAGAGTGACATCTACATATTTTTAAATATTCTTCAAAACAGAAAGAAAAAGGGGAGATTTCTTTTTAATATCATAACAATGTGGATATTAAACGAAAACTATATAAATAAAATAACAGAAAAAAAATTGTAACACATGTTACTGTAATGGCGCAAACTCGTAAAAGCGTTAATTTTTTTTTATAAAAACAAAAACATGACTGCTCAAAAAGAACTGAAACTGAAGGTATTCAATTGTTTTTAGCATTGGGATTTATTTCGATAGCAATAGCAAAGTTACTTTTTTATTTATAACTTAACAAATTAATCATTACAGCTTTGTTGACGGGTTTTTTGATTCGATTACCGTACAACCAAATGATAAATTTAGACTGTTTATTTACCTTTAAGGATATCAAAGGCATATCACTTGTATGTACCGTTAGCTGTACCACTTTTTTTTCTTTTTATCATGCTCGTCAACCCACTGTTGTCCCACTGCTGGGCACGGGTCTTCTTTCAGAGTGAGAGAGTTTTAGGCCATAGTTCACCGCGCTGGCCAAGTGCGAATTGGTAGACTTCACACATCTTTGGGAACTCTTTTTTATGAGAACTCTCAGATGTGCAGGTTTCCTCACGATGTTTTCCTTCACCGTAATGCAGTGATAATTAAATTGTAATACGCACATAATTTTAGAAAAATTCAGTGGTGCGTGCCTGGGTTTCGAACCCTGGATCCTCGATTGAGAGACCGAGTTTCAACCATTAGGCTATCACTGCTCTTTTTATCATAATAACTACGAAAAGAAAGATTTCTGTAATGCACAATCAAAATGGCGAATCAAACGCTTTTAAATGTTACAAAAACCATGATCTATGATCGTTACGTATAAAAATTTTAAGATCGTAGCGTATATACGTCAATAGTCAATTGTTTTAATAATGTTATCAAATATCCAATAGAAATACATTCATATAATTATGTTTCTCTTATTATTATTCTTCTCTTTTTCCTTTTCTGAATAGATATTATTTACTGGCATTGCCCAGCAGTTTAACCCGCGTTATAAATATCATATATATATGATATTTTTAACGTAATATAATATAAGTAATAAATAATATAATATAAGAGGATATGGATTTAAATGAAGTTAATAATAATCAATACATCAAGATATGGACTATAACGCTTATGATGTATAACGCTCTACACTCATAGCCCCACATTAGGATTTTCTCCTGTGTCATGGGTACCATGGACACACAAAGACGAATACACAAACACCCAGATCCAGATCAGAAATCTAAATACATCATTCAGATGTCTGTCTGGCCGGGGATCGAGCCCGGAACCCATTGCGTGTCAGATCGGTATGGTGACCGCTTGGCCACGCGGGTCGTCAACTATGAATATAAAAGCAATTTTTAAAATTTAAATCTGTACATATCATGCGATTTCAAACTTACAGACAGGCAGACAACATTCTAAATCAGTATGGAAAATTCTATTATTACACTGTAGAGACAACATTCATTATACTATTTTTCTATTCTGGAAGTAGCAATCGAGATTGCAGCAAGTGGCAACTACTCCCACGAACATCAATACGTAATCAACCCTATACTACTATGGTCGGCCACAGATCTCTGCTATCCCTGAGGACCAAGTTTAAATCCTTTGTCTTAGTATGTTTTCCTTACTATACCCTTTTAGATGGAATTCCCTTTTTGAGGTCAGCCGTAGATTTTTACTACCCCTGAGGACTAAGAAGTTTGAATTCCTTATATAATTGTTTTCCTTATCACACTCTCCAAAGTAAAACAAAGCGGCGTTCAAGGCAGTTGTTATTTAGTATGAAACTTTTTAACAAAAAATAGAAACCGGCTTCAGTGTCACCAAAAAGCAAAAAAATAATTTAAATATATGTTGGTTTCTTACATACACAGTACATAGTACATAGTCCCGAAGTCGGCGCTCAACCTATTTTGTAAGATTACAACGACGAATCTATGTTCTACAAGTATATGAGCGCTGGAGTCTACCTTTAATGAGTGTTATTATTATTATTAAAATTTTGAGATTTTTTTTAAATATTTAATTTTAGTTTACTAACTGCTATCTGCATCTGCGTGTTTCCATGTAATTTTATGTATGTTTTGGTGTTTATTTTCCTGGCACCAATTAACGAACTCCTTAGATGATTGCTCAGATGTTTACAGAGTTCATAATATTATTTGAAATGTTAGTAAAACTTAACTAACTGGTACTAAAACTAACTATTGTAAAATAAACGATACAACATAGACAACATAGACAACCTTTAGAGTCGCTAGCACGCTCAGAATATCTATAAGTTTATAATAATTTATACACATAATTTTTTTATTGGTGAATACTGCTGGAGCGATTTTAATAATTTATTTTTTTCGTGGCCTACATTACATCAAATGATGGAAGTGAGTGAAAACTTGCTTATTGAATACTATTAAATTATTCAGTTTTTCATCATTTTTTAGAAACCATTTTTATCTTTGCACAAGATATTCCTAGTGTAATATTATTTAGTATAAGAAAGATATAGTCGTAGAATCCAAATTCTCGTCCGAACGAGAAAACTCTAGTCTTCCTAGGATATTTTTCCTGTCAAGCGTTATTACACCCGTATGCGTGTCCTACACTCTTAGTTACACGCGTGAAAAGAAGAGTATTTATGAAACTGGTGAACACGCGTGCTGGAAGAGTTATTATGGAAAGAAATCGTGTCTAGCGAGACATAAGCTATAGCTACTATATACATACCATAGCTACCGAATATTAAGAAGGGTATAGCGACTATTTTTACCCTTTCTACACTCATAGTCCCATACTAGGATTATCTCCTGTGTCGTGGGTACCATGGACAAACAAATATCCAATAGAAATACATTCATAAAATTATGTTTCTCTTATTATTATTCTTCTGATTTTTCTTTTCTGAATAGATATTATTTACTGGTATTGACCGGCAGTTTCACCCGCGTTAAAAATATCACTTAAAATTGTAATAATAATAGAGGATACGGATTTAAATGAAATTAATAATAATAAATACATCAAGATATGGTCTATAACGCTTTTAATATACAACGCTCTACACTCATAGCCCCACATTAGGATTTTCTCCTATGTCGTGGGTACCATGGACACACATAGACGAATACACAAACACCCAGACCCAGAACAGAAGTCTAAATTCATCATTCAGATGTCTGTTTAGCCGGGGATCGGATCCGGAATCCACGTGTCAGACCGGCATGGTGACCGCTCAGTCACGCGGGTCTTGTTATCCACTATATTTCGAGACTCGTAGCTAAAACAAATCATAATTATTTTTTGTACTCGCGTACTTAAAAATATCAGTACGTAAGATATGAAACTTGGACCTCCAAAAAGGCTAAGTATCACACCCCTGAGCCATTACTGCTAGATACTTGAATACTGATTCATAATAAATAATAATATTTAAATAGGTCACTCTGTCAATTTGCGTAAACGAAAAACTGTTATGTTTTGTAACATCTTCGGCTATTAACGCTTTACTCCAATACAGAAAACATCTGTACTACACGAACAATCACTCTAGCTTGAAACTCTGCCAATTTGTAACAATATCGTTAAACATTCAATATAAATTGTGGTTATAACGGCTATGTAAACAAATTGATTGAAGATTGTAGATTTTGACAATGCAATAAAGAAATGTGCAAAGTGATGATAAAGCGATTTTTTTATATGACTAAAGTTAAAAATTAGGAATAGAATGCTATATCCCGAAACAAGGAATACATAAAACACAATTTGTATCTTTATCGTCTTTTAGGGTCGTGGTAAGGGAGTTTCTCCCCTTCTTCGACGACCCGCGTGACACAGCGGTTACCATACCGGTCTGACACTAAGTGGTTGCCGGCTTCGATCCCCGGCCAGACATAAATGTGAATGATGAGATTTAGATTTCTGTTCTGGGTCTGGGTGTTTGTGTATTCGTCTTTGTGTCCATGGCACCCACAACATAGGAGGAAATCCTGCTATAAGTGTAAAAAGCGTTTACTTTTTATTATTTTTTAAGGCAACTGTGTCCACATGTGTTCATTCGTTTTTGCCACGGACGTGAAAGATGTGGAATGAGCTTCCTTCCGAGGTATTCCCGGTGCGCTATGACATAGAGCTCTTCAAAAAAGGTGTAAAAAGAGTTCTCCTTCAAAGCCGGCGATGCATTGGGGACTCTTCTGGTGTTGCAAATGTCTGTAGGCAACGGTGACTAGTTACCATCAGGTAGCCCGTCTGCCTTATAGTTAGGTTTAAGTAAAAATGTATAATAACACGTCTGTAGCCTCACTTTCAAATACGATTTAAGGTAGGTACATTAAAGTCTTCAAATAATTGAGTGTTCCGGTTAAGGGGTCTGATAAGCGAGATACTCCCTTACCACACCACTACTCCTTTTTCTACTTTTAAGCCAACTTTGTCCACATGTGTTATAACTAGAGTTGCCAACCGTACTATAATATATAGTATTGTATAGTATTTCGGGTCTGCGTACTATATACTATTGAACAAATAACGCAAACCATCTCTTTGACACTTCAATATGATGAAAAAAAAGAAAATAGTCTTTAAATTGGTTTACGGGTACAGTTTAGAACCATAATGTCTGTACAATACGCCAACTTTACGTAAGACTGTCAGAATGGCAGTAAAGGACTTGTTATTAACTTAAGTATGCCTCTTGTCATGTTTACTTAAAAAGCCATATGCGGCAATGACCGCTTAATATAAAATGTTACTAAAAATATTTAATATATACACCTTTTTACTTAATACCTTTCTAATACACTATTTAGATTCAATAATAACGATTTCGACTACAATTTACTCGAGAAATTAGTTCCTATTCACGCCTAATGCCTTACATAAAATTAGCTATTTGCTGCCAAGTCCCATTTCGGAATAAATCAGCATAATCTACATAATAAATAACCTTTACATCAATTAACTCTACTAAGAAGTTCATGTTCATCTTTTTGCTTCAACATAATATGTATATAAAACATACTAACATAGTTTTTGTATATTACTTAAATTGATAAAAACATTTTTTTCAATGGGATAATTATTTTTTTTATCTGAACCGTATTATGAAGATAAAAAGGAGTTTAGATAAAAAATAAGAGGTCATTTAACTGATGGATCCAGGATTTTTTTTGAGTAGGAATAATCAGTGGAAGATAGACGAGAAAAAAATGCCTTCCTATATAGGGAGGATGTTAAGTCTCTTGGGGCGGCGGCTTGTGTCCTTCCCTTGTTTGTGATTCTTGTAGTTTTGTCGTCTGACGGATGAAATAAACTTAAACATGAATTTTAATGAAGGAGAGAGATATGGGATTGTGATTAAAACATAATTTTGAATTAGACCAGCCGGCAAATGTTCTTTCATGGTCATATTCTTTAACCTTTTTACAGTTTGCTATACATTTTTTTTTAAATGCATACTACATGAAAAATAATCTTGTTTTTACAAATATTCGCGATACCTTGAGTACACGAGACGTTTAGTCATTAATAAAGAATCCAAACAATTCAAATTCTTTCGTTATCTTTGTTTAAAAACAGCGGCCATCTTTAAGACTATTACGATGCTTAACCCTGAACGTAATCTTAACCAAATTGAAACGTTGTTCAAAGCATATTTCAGACTATATTTCATACGACTTTTGTTTTGAAATGTTTTTATTTTTAAAAGAAAACGAGTAATAAAGTAGTTTGGTTTTTATATCTGCTTTTTGTTACCTACAATCAATATCACACTGAAATCAAGTTTATTAAGACAAAGTCAAAGTTCGTCCATCTTGAACAAACTTACGCGTTAACTTACCTTTCGCAACCTTATTTCAAAAATGCGTAAAATTTAAATAAAAGATAAAATCGGCATGTATCAAATTTCATTATCGATACAAACGAATTGCGATACAAATAATAGCTGAATCGTTCGTTTTGGAGATTGAGCCATTATCGTAATTTAAAAAACCATTACAAGTTGTCATTTCAACACCCGCGAGCAATAAATCTTTCGCCAAATTATCTATTGGCCTTAGGTACTGTAGGAAGCGTGTCTATAAATTTTGTTTCGTATAAATCTAAAAGTAATTGCCCACAGACCACACCTATCAAGATGAAGCGAAAATACAGACTATCGGCCCATCGACACGGTAATTAAGATTCCTGATTAATTTGTTTAAATTATGAGCCATGTAGAAAAATCGCGAGCTTAAAAATATCGACAATTGGACACACTTAAAATCATTGCGTCTACATCTTAATAATATTTTAAGAAGTTGAAATATATTTGGTTATGAATACATCTTATAGTGCCGTATAAAATTTAAATCTTTTTAATGATATGATAAAATTAACCTTTTTTACTACGGTATAAAACAAATAAAAATACACATTTAAAAGTATGACATTCATTTAAACTGACAGAATGATATTCGAGTGAAAACAAAAATTATCTTCATCAGATTAATTCCAACATATTTCATCTGTTAAATTATCCACATGTCAGTTATTCTCAACAGAATAAACGTTTTCATGCGTTTTATACGAAACTATGATAAGAAAATGAGACATTAATAAAGAATGCCCACTCGACTCGGCAGTAAAAGAAAACCACAAAAATGATTTCATAATAATTTTACGAGCTCACAAAAGAATCGAAGTCGTTTTAACAGCCACATCAAAACGTTGACTTACAAACATTTTAAAGCGCCAACTAACATTCGATTTACGAATATTTGAAATAACATTTTATTCGGTATAAGATTAGTATTACATTGTAAATTATTACGGGAACAAAGTAATCAAAGATATTGGATCGACTCCAAAAAGAATTCTCACGTCAGTGGCGCTTATTCAGCTCTCATTCATGTTTTAAGTATATTGCTATATTCCTTTCTATCCGACAAAAAATACACAACGAAAACTGGTTATTATGTCAAAGCTCAAAACTAATTGAAATTGACTATATATAAGCCGTTCCGCATTTTATAGGCTTCTGATCAAATGGTTATATCTAATTGAATGGTACACAGGACAGGATGCGAATGTTTGCTGAAGAAATCAGTGACCAATGAACTAATGTTCATAGTCAGTCAGCCGTGTACATATGTCATCATATCTACAGTGATATCTATCAACAAATTGGATACGTAATGATAAATTATGTCTTATGACCTCCGGATACCGGAGGTTTTGTAACGCCGTGTAGAATGTTATATAGTTTTCCATATTAATCTATTTAACTATTTTAAATTTATCACACACTTTTAAATTATAAACACATTCATTCATATATATTTTAGGCGAAGATTTTAAAATTATTCATAATTTGATGACAGTTGGTCATTTGGTACCAATGTTCGTTAGTGTTAACTAATACTAAAATCTGGCAAAAAAAAGATAATCACATGCTAAAAAACAAAATCCTATAATCTTCTGCATAAAGTCTAACATTTTGCATAAAGTCTAACATGCGAGACCACGATCCATGTATCTGGGTCGAAATATCGGAAAAAAGAAATTCAAAAAAACGCATATCGTGAATACCTACCCGTAGCATATTAAAATTGACGACCCGCGTGGCGGAGCGGCCACCTTACCGGTCTGACACGCACTCGGTCCCAGGTTCCATCCCCGGCCAGACAAAAATGTGAATGATGAGTTTGCATTTCTATTCTGGGTCTGACTGTTTTTGTATTCGTCTTTGTGTGTGTGCATGGCACCCACGACACAGAAGAATATCCTACCGTGGGGTCACTGTAGCGTTTAATTCTGCGATAATAGTTGCGTCTAAAATCATATAAAGTCTACAATATTAAACATCAAACTAAAAATAAAACGTATGACGCAAAATACATGGCAGAGTTCCGCAATAAAGATGAAATCAATACATGTCGATCTATTTCCAGACGTTGTGAAAGTTATTTATAAATGTTATAAAAATTGTTTGGTTAAAGTACGATTCGCCCTTGGAAGGCTTACATACTGGCATGGATATTTCTCGCGCTCTAAATTGTTTACAGGTTTAAAAATACATTTACAAAATATAGTTGATCCGGCCATTGAAATGTTTCTTTTTTGACGAGCCAACATAAATGGATCTAAGTTAAATGTAAGGATTGAACATTTTTTCAATTTTTTAACCGACTTCCCAAAGGATAGACAACAACGTGGTTAAAACACGGCTAGAGGTCATGTATATATTTTTTATTTTTTATGTATATTTAGACTTCCCCCGCGATGCGCTCATATACTCGTGGAACATAGTTTTGTCGTCATGATTTAGCGAAGTAGGTTGAGCGCCGAATACGGGTCTATGTACTATGTACTGTTTATGTACTAAACTTAAATATGTTTAAATTATTTTGTATTTTTTGTGGCATCATGACATTTCCATATTAAACTAGTAGCTAAGTAACATTGTTTAAAATATTTAAACAAAAATGAATTTAATTTAACGCTTATTATAAATTATCGTTAAAATCGTGAAGTAAAACTGTTATAATATACATATATTATATTCACTAGCTTTCAATTGATACCCATGTTGCCGTAATAATAAAATCTTCTCTACCTATCGCTACATGTCACTCTGCAAACTGAGACGATTCGAATGAAATGTTATACGTCATAATCCGTCAAGGTTTTTGGTCTGTAATGCATACCAAAGAAACGGACATCTCGCCAATCCATTACTGTCCCACTGCTGAGCACGGGTCTTCTCTCAGACTGAGAGAGTTTCAGGCCATAGTCCACCGCACTGGCCAAGTGCGAATTGGTAGTCTTCACACACTTTTAAGAACCCTTTTTAGAGAACTC
>DWNE01000248.1:0-33509 GCA_018249875.1 Cecropterus toxeus
TTGTGTGTCCATGGCACCCACGACACAGGAGAAAATCCTAGTGTGGGGCTATGAGTGTAGAAAGCGTCTTTTTAAAAGCGTCTTTAAATTTCGGTTAACCGTTTCAATTAGTAACAGTAATAGAGGTTAACCATTGAAACGGTTCATATTTATGAATAGGTTTTCCGATCACTGCTGGAAGCAACGCGTAACACTTCTGTTATTAGACCGAAATGTTATAAGACTACGTGATAAGGCATAGGTGTAGTTATAGTGTGTACGAAGTCGAACCACAAATGGTTCTACCGCCTTTAAACAGGATGAAATAGTTAATTAGATATAAAATTCTCACCTTCAGTACTATAAAGCGTTGGCATCGGTATGGTATACCTCGCGGATCCCAGCGGGTACTCCGGCCCCCAGTCGTCCGGACTGAAGTCTGTGTAAGGAAGAAAACAACCTATGTGAATGGAAAACATAGGTGGTGTTAGTTTACAGCTAATGCGTGCTATGCGAGGTTGCTGGTCTCCAAAATCATCTCTTACCCAGTGGCAGATTTACCAGCAGGCCGGTGCCTAGGCACTAGGGTGGCAAATTTTAGGTGCGGCAAATAATAATTTTCGTTTACCAATTATAAGATTATTTTAAGCTCCATGACCCTTGGGGGCGGCAGAATATTAACTAGCCTACTGGCGACAAATGTATAAATCCATCAATTTTAACACCAAACAAAAGTTTAGAATTAATTTCAAACACTGAAACCAACAGCCTCGATAATTCATGAACGTACTTTGTCCTTTACAACACCGAGTGAACAGAGAGAGATAGAAAATGCGCTCATGATTCAATGAGATGAATGTCGAATTAACAAAATGTATTTATACACTGTTCAATAAATATTAGTATGATATTGATATTAGGGAAAAATCAGTAAATGGTATACGTCAAAAATGTGAATGCCAAAATTTTTCAAAGTCCTTTTTTAATTTTAAAATATTACATCCATATTTAAGTTACAAGGCAAACATATTTTTGATTGTGATAACTCGATTATTTCAAAATTTTGTATTACATGAAAAAAACGAACAATTTAATCTCTGTTATAATTAACAAATTGATGCTTAATGAATCAATAAATCACAATAACAACTCAATTTAATAGCAAAAACAATTAATCAGCCTTCATTAACAATTTGTGTTCCGAGTGGCAATATCGTCATTTTACAACTTTTGAGAATCAAGTTAAAAAGAGTGCATAAATACAGTACATGCAACCGTGATACACTATACATGCCACACAGTTCATCTATTAGATATATAAGCAACATAAAAGCCGAACAAAACGTGAATATAAATCATAAATTTGTCATACTTACATGTAAATAGAATTTTCTGAACTTATCTCGTGAGACACGGTTCGATCGTACTGTCCTATTGTTAATAGTTACAACGTACCCTTAGTAGAGTGTATTACGTTTGCCCAAAACAATCATCGTTTCCGTTTTGGCCCATCATTACAAGTACACGGTACGGCTTAAAAATGAATATGTATAACATATATACATTGCAAGGCGAAAACGCAAACAATAATTGTATTGAGAAAACGTAAAACTCGTGCTAAGGGAACTGAGTCTTCAGTATCCCCATTATATAGCCGGAGTGAGACAAGCTGAAGCTTTAATTTCTGGTTCCTCGTATCACCCTTCACCATTTCCATATGTTCTTCGATCTATTCTTTGATATTCCTCGTTGTCTTGTTAAGGGGAATTGTTAGTAGCTATTGATTAGTAGACTCATGTTAAAAAAATACACCGGCTTCGATTTTATGGAAAAGGTTTATTTGATATATAAAAAAGGTACTAATTATATAACTATAAAAGAACCAGATCACCAAAGAGTTTCTATAATCACTTTCCAATTATTTTTTATACATTAAAAAAAATCAGAGCGATGTATCGGATATTTTATTCGTCTGTTACGACCGACTCGAGTCACATCTAACAGTCGGTTCGCTGAGTCGTGACGACTTATCGTCACACGGCGATGTGTCGTGGCGGTATCTTTCGAATAGTCGTTCGGCCTCAAAAATGTCGTCATGACATTGTTTGCCTTCAAAATGTTGTTACACGACAAATTATCGTTTACCGATAAAAAATATCGTCACGGCATTGTTAGGCGTCAAATTGTCGCCTAACAAGTTATTCAGTCACTAAAATTATAACCGATAAAAATGTCGTCACGACACGTGTCGTCCGACGATAAGCCGCCGCGGCCCACGTGAACCGACCCTAAGCCTCTTGTAAAATCCACCACCACAGGAACATTGGTTACTGCCGAGGGTTACAGCGGAAACTGTCCAGTTTTGTACTATTGTGTACGTACACACTGTACTCTACGGGCTAGTATTGGAAGCCTATGTGATTGGGGCATTATAATATAGACTTGACTAATTTTAAATCTTTTTGAAAATATCTAGTTCACAACCGATTTTATACGGAGATAGTCTAATAGTGATCGACATATTTTCCTATTTTTAAAATTAAAACAAAAAAAATGTAAGTATAAAATTACGAAACATGATAAAATTCATTAGTCCACATTAAAAATTACAAAAAAAAAAAATACATGTTAAGTTCGAAAGAAAAAGTACGATAAATAAGAAAAAATAAAAACCGGAAATAATATGTTATCATTTCAAATTACATATCAAAAGTATCCTTATAATGTTAATAAAGATTATCTCCGTTCCTAGCGTACTGTTATCAGATAGACTTCCAAACACAACTATATTAGACCATTGTAAACATTTGAAAGCGTGCCATACGACATGGTGATAGAGACGAAGCGAAGTATCATACAAACTAATGTATAAGTAAGTACGACAAATACATATATAATAATAATTAAAAAAAAAAACGTCTTATTGTACCGTATATAGCGTAAAACTATGAACTGAGAAGCATGCATAGCGCTTATGTTTAACTAGATGGAAAAAAAAACAGGCTGGAAGCAAACAAATGCTTACAATTTACAAAATTATAATAAAAAAAACTGTCAAACTGATACTAGCTTATGAGAAAAAAATTACAAACAGCTCAGTGAAAAAAATAAAAATAAAAACTAAGGTACACGCACACGTCAACACATAAACGTTCACATAACACAACAAACGAATACGAGAACGCTCGTTTACCACAAATACATTTATAATAATTAACTACGAACAAACTAAATAGTCTTAACGCTACATTGCTCTAACGTATGCCAAATCCGAGTTACACATTAATTTTATTTATCTATCTATTAGGCTGAGTTTAAGTGTTACCGTTTGTGACTTGACTAATAGAGAAACAGATCTACTTGTATCTAGTGGAGATGTCAAAATAATTTATATATTTTTTAATCCCTACAATTGTTTTCCGTCAGACAAAAACTTTTTATTCCGTAAACTGGAGAGCTACGCGTGTTTTACGAAGAAATATATATTTTATGATCGACTTATGGTGTTATTTGGGTCTTTTCAAATTGTCTAACATGTTTAATCCCGGAGTCACCCATATAGGCAACGAGAAAATATTAGTGATTCTTTAAATTGTATGTGTCTACTATAGACTATATTACTAGCCTCGAAGACCGAGAGTGGATTGGATTTGATTTTAGAATTTAAAATTATGTAGTTTTTGTGGATAAGACAAAGTTTTAATAGTTAAACAGTAAAGTTAATGAAATATTAACATGGCTATTGAACTAATCATTTCAGCACTTAATTCAAAAAGTGATATTTAGACGACGCTAATGATTATCAAAATTTAGTATTTAACTTTTTTTAAGTGCGAGCTATTGTTGCCTAATTCAATTTGTGATTTGGAAAAATATATATATAAATCATGTTAAAAAAAAAACAACCAATTTAAAAGAATAATGATTGCATAAACATAATTTACCTGATTTTTTTTTTTTTTTTTTTTGGTGAGTTATATCAAAACTTCGTAGTTCTCCAGTCGACAAGGAACAAAAAACACACTTCAAAAGTTCACAATATAGTAGGTATACTCACAGGGATACGGTAGACTGTCCTGAGAAGTTCCTTTAGAGCAGCAAGAACAAAAAGAGGACAATATGTTGGAAATTAGACAAAATATTTCACTAAAACAACGCATACAAAAATATTGCGCAAGACATCATATCAATTCACTGCAAAGGATTCTGGCAATATGAAGAAACGTTTATTTTTTTGCTTATTTTGTCTTTTTTCATGGTTCCTTCAAGTTGCTGATGCCCTTTGCAACGAAAATACCGTACAATTTGGCAAGATCCTAATTTAATCTTCAGTCGAAATTGACCGAATCGTTTAAGTCTTTTACAGAGGAAATTATAAGCTAAAACTAAATATTATCTACGCTAACTCATTTGCTAAGTTACATAACAATATGTATACTTTTGGCCACATTTTATAAATCATCTACACACAGTCATCTATTTAAAAAACAACTCATTTAGACAATGATATGACATATTGCTTATTCTTAATATACTGAAAATCAGTTGAATCACACGTCAGTTGTTAACGAAAACTATATGTAAAACAAAACTTGTGACGATTGATGCTTTATTTACATCAACAGACATTAAACGTGACAGACTAAATCTTGTTTTCCCGACTACGTCAGAGGGAAGGTAAAGTTTGCCGAGCGTATGTATGTATGCATATTTTTACAAATACAATACAATAACATAAGTTGTAACAAATAAAAACTTAGATTAGCTCTTTTATACTTTCATAAAATGTAGAAAATTATATTTGCGTTTAATTTTACATATAAAATGTGGCCATTGAAAGTTTACTTACAACTTATCCATCCATATAAATGCTTCATATTATATATTGTGTAATAAAATATTGTCAATGTTTTGTACACAAAGAATTTGTACACATACAAAAAACTTATTGCATTTATAAAATAAACTGAAAATACGGTATATAATATTTTATTAATCCATGAATTCGCTCTGAGAATACAAATAAAAAAATGCTTGTAAAATGTATGGATACGCGGAGACACTGGACTTAATCCTATGACTAACATAACCTATTACGAAATAAGTCTTTTTTATTTTTTTCTCAATACCCTTATCACTAAACTTATGCTAATATCAAATCCTTGGAACTTTATTTACACGTTAAATGAGATTATCGAAGAGCTCGAGCGCGAGCTGGGTTGAGTCGTCATTTATTTTTATAAACAAGAATAAATTCGACATCGAAGGAAACTAAAGTCGAAGATATGTTTCGTATCGCTGAAGAGAGGAATTTTGAAAAATATTTAGTTTAACAAATGCGTATGGTAGGAGGAATGTTAGTAGAAATGATATGTATTCAAAATATGGCATCAATTTTGTACGTTATCTGATTGACACTAACATAATACAAATTAATGATTTTTTTGCGAGATCTTGGTATTACAGAACAATCTTTGTGGCATCAACTTAATTTTAACTTTATGCAGCGGCATTGGCATTAACAAAATCATGTTCTGTGGTCTAATTATTGGCTGCAATAATAAAAAAAAATTGATGTGCCCTTACTACGAGTTTATAACTTTCCTAAAAAAATGTTTACGTTTTCGCCTATCCATTGCAATGTACATTATACATTTACGTCTTCGTTTACGGTCGTACCTTGCAATATACTTTCAATATCGGGCGAAAACGCAGACAATGACTATTTTGAACAAACGTAATAAACTCGCATAAAGGGAACAAACAGCCCGCGAGCTCAGTCGTCTCGAAGCAGTTCAGTCGTTTCCGAGCTGAGGTTTCCTGCGACGGCAAGCAAGCCAGCGAGACTGTTCGAGCGAATACTCTTCAGAAAGTTCCTTTTCACTTCCCCACCCTTCCGTTTATCAGGCATATCGAACACAGTGTCGTAGTGATTCGGAAGATCGGCCGTCGATGTGAACATTGGACATAGAAGGAATCTATTCTTCCTCGGTTCGTCGTTTTCGTAAAGCAGGTCGTCGTGACTCCCGGAGCGTTTCTTCGCGAGCTCGGAGCCCCCGGATCGAACCTGGGACTTGGACTTCCTCGGCTTTCGTTTCGGCTGCTCGATCGTGCCTATCGCTATCACCCGATCGCCCGCCGACCGCCCGTCCGTTACTTATCGATGCAAACGATACACGCTTTTAATTTGTTACATACTCATCTACATATAGCTAAATTTCGTAGTTAATTTCTACATTCATTGTTGGATAATTTGTTGAAATTAGAATGAGGAGAGGAGCTTATTATCAGTTTAATTTAGTATTCGTATATTGAATTTGTCTTCGTAAGTTTTTAAGTTGCTATTCGTAGATTAAACATAATTTTAAGACTCTTAAAATAAGTTTGACACTTTCCAATAGTTTTTAGTACAAAACAAACATATTTTTTATTGATGTAAACAAGCTATAAAAATACATGGTCGCTTAATTAATCTTAAGTGGTATATTTTATATTATTTAATGAAATAATATTCTAAACTAACACGGTCAAACGAAATCAAGAGATAAGTGAATCTAATAATTAGACTCACTTGTCTATAGTTAACGTTTGTTTCTTTATTAATTATTAATATTTAGCAATGAAGAAAATATCCATAGATTTGGTATTGTCGTTACTAAATTCCAAATTCGTTTTTGTGGCGACTATGTAAAGAATACTCAGATTGCCAATATATAAGTAGATTTTAATACAATTATATAAAAACTGTAAGTCACTCTCCTCATTGGCATTTGAAATTTATTCAAATCAATGACAAAACTTTTTTTCCAAACTGTTAAGTGTTATTTTATAAGTACGGTTATTTTATTTGGACAGCGAAGTTTTGTCACTAACTTGAGTTATAAACAGAACTGAAAGATAAGACATATTATATTAAGAATTAAGCATTCATGTCTTTTTTAAAAAGCATATGTTTAAAATTTGTATGTCTGGGTTTTATGATATTATTCAATTGTTTAAGTATGTCTGCCTTTAAAAATTCTGCAGTCGAATCACAAAAAGTTTGACTCCTTGCGATTCCAATAGGTCCTACATTCTGAAAGATTTTGTTACTACAAGTATATATTATTTGTGTATTCTCTGCAGTGTATCTGTAATAGTAATCTGTATAACATGTACTGTTATAGGTTTCGTGTTGCATGTGCCTATGACGGTCATGTACACGTACACATTGTGTATGCATGTGTTTGCTGTGATGTGTCCGTGTGTTACGTGTGTGGACTACGAAGTTTAGGTATATGTGTGTCACTTGAGCGCGCATACCAGTGATAGAGTATCGGGCATGTAACTGTACATCACGTATCGTTCTGACGCGTACCGATGAAGTCTTGTGTAGTGTATCCGTGTGTGACGCATGAAGTGTAGAAATGTGTCTTTGCGTTATGAGTCTATGTGCGTGCATACCTGTGACGGTGTGAACGCACGGAGTGTGAGTCTGTGTTTGTGCGATACGTACCGCATATGTTATTAGCAGCAAAAGAGTACGAACGCATGATATGGCGCGTGCAACTATGTATATCAGGCACGAAGCACGCACACTTGCCGATAACGGTGTGTGTGTGTGTTTGGCGAGATGTGATGAGATTGGCGAGGTGTGTTTATGTGTGCCACGCGTTGTTTCACGTGTGGTCCAAGAAGTGTATGTTTGTTTATAGTTGATGTCAAATGGGTGCTAGTCTTTTTTGTATGTTTCGTGTGTAATGCATGGTATGGTGCAGTGTATGTGTGACACATTCATACACACTATGTATGCGTACGTGTGTCTCAGACATCGATAGCAAGTCAGTCTTGTGAGAGTACGTATGTTTAAGTACATGTGTGTCAGATGTAAATCGGCACAAGACAGTTTCGTGTGAGTACGTGTTTGTGTATCGCGTGTGGCGTGTGTGTGTATCGCAGTCGGTGTGGCGTGTGTGTGTATCGCGTGTGGTGTGTGTATGTGTATCGCATTCGGTGTGTGCGTGTGTCGCGTGTGGCGTGTGAGTGCGTGCGGGCGCGCGGCATACCGGCGAGGGCGTGTCGCGCGTGGTGCGCGTGGTGCGCGAGGTGCGGCGGTGCGGCGTGGTGCGGCGGCAGGTGCGGCGCGGAGCAGGACGGCCGCTGCGCGCGCGGCCGCAGCGCCGGCAGCGGCAGGTGCGCGCGCGCGCGCTGGTGCCCCGTCGAGGGGCCCCACGTCTTGCCCTTCACGCCGTCCGCTGGCACTGCACAGGTATTACAGTTAGCAATTACTTAATCGTCAGTCATTATTGTAAAGGGCTGAGTTGACAAGATGAAACTACAAAATACGCGTTTTAGTACTGTATTGCCGAAAAGTTAGTTACAATGCATCAAAAACAAGGCGAACGGTGGGCGCGACAATGGATTTTTTACCAATAGTGACTCTACAATTTTCTCCTGATAAATTTAATGTTCCCTCGCCCCTCGCCGTTTATAAGCTTGCGAAGCTTATAATCGAAAGAGGAAATATCGTTAACAATTATAATAATAAGAGAGGCCAACGGAGAATTTTGTGATTGATATGAAGTGCAGACTAATGTTAGAATACAGAAATATACGATTTACCTTATATATTAATAAATACCTCCAACCTACATGAACCCTTAACATATGGGACTAAGCTCAGGGAAAACCGTCAGATAAAAAAAACAATCACCTAATAAAAAAAAACAAGCGCGTCAGATTTTCAGAGTTTAGTGAATCTTACAGATGCCCCCATTACCCAGACTGACGACTTAGCAATACTTTGATTTACTAAAAAAAAAATGGCAACTCTAGTCTTAAAAGTTCTAACTCATGAGCAATCAATCACCCTCATGACAGCCGACGCGCCGGTGCGTGTCCTAAGCGTGTGCAACCAGCAGATTACGTTTAACAACCATTCAAGTGTTGGAGGGTTTAACGTCTAACACACGAGCGAGCGCCCTCATGATAGCGGGCGAGCCGGTGCGTGTCCTACGCATCGGCAACCAGTTGATTACTTTGAAAAACCATTCAAAGGTTCTAGGGTTTTTAAGGGTCCAACTCACGAGCAATCGCCCTCATGATGGCGGGCGAGCCGGGGGGCGTGTCCTTGGCGACGGCGACCAGCTGCTTGACGCTGGACTCGTCGTCGGCGGGCCGCACCGTCAGCGTGTGCCGGAAGTCCGACGGCGACGAGATCGTGTCCTTCTTGTGGAGCTTTATGCGGCTGAATTTGCCTGCAAAATTGATATATTAAACGTCATTTTAATAACGATTTCTACACTCGTGGCCCTACAGTAGAATGTATCTTGTGTTGTGTGTAACTATATTTAAAAAAGGGTATATTAATGCGTACGCATACGCGATATACTTTTCTTTTGAGGCGCAAGAAGTGAAACTCTTACAAAACATTTTTTTATGATATGGAAGTAGCAAACTAGAATGCAATCCACCATCAGATGGATTGCAATCTCATTTGCTACTTTAACTAAGTGGCCACTGCTAGTCATGGATATCTGTAATGAATTCGAAATAAGATCAGAGTCTTAAGTTTTACCCAAGGTTAGCCAGAGATGCGTCGCTACCCTGCTGAGGTCTAAATTGGAAAGCCTTGGATAAGTATATCTCCCTACACACCCTTCAGACCAGAACATAGCAGCGCTTAACACTACTGTTATTAGTCAGAAAAAGATGTGTAAGGGTCAGTGTGCACATCCGGAGTCGAACAATACAAAGACTTCTACAACCCTTAATTTACCAAATTATTTGGATATATTTCGTACTGTACCTTGATCATGTCTATAAATCGATAATAATGCCCACCTAAGGCGGGATTACGGAAGTTTTCAAGAACTTTCTAAAAACTTTAATTGTACCCATGTTCCACAAATAATAAGTGATTTGATTTGATTCGAATACGCTGAGTACTGTTACGGTGCAGCGTTACGTTACGATAATAATATTAGATTTATTATAGTAACGTTAAGCTCCAGCGTAACCGTTTCCGTTACAAAAAATAGTTTCACTAACATCCTTTTTCAAGTCTCATTTCAACAGAACTCACCCTTCCTCTTGTTAGGCTGCGGCGGCTGCGTGTGTGACATATTGCTCGCAAAAATCAGGATATGGAGTTCCCGGGCCGCTAGGTCTATCTCCCTCATCTCCAGCTCGCGTTCCTTCTGTGCCAGGTTCTGTTCTAGGAGACGCTGCTGCAGCTGGGCTCGTGTCAGCTCCTCCTCGCGGCAACGGAGCTCCTGGGGGACGAAAGGGAGCGGTTAGAAGGGGATAAAACAATATGTTTGTACGATACTGCCGTTTTTGCGGTTATGGGAGCGTCTGCGAGACACAGGTGTGGCGACGTGATCGTCAAAGATGGAGACTAATAAAAAAAGTTTGAAATGTAGTAGGAACGAGCGACAAAAACTTTAAAATTACACTATTACCATACACACGCAGTACCAAACAAGCACACACTAATGTTGTTATTTCAAATAAAATAAACTGTAAAAAATACACATGTAAGACACGGTTATTAAAATTACCGCTTGCAATTCTTTTTTTGTATAGCAAGAAATTAAGGTGGTAGAATCTTTGGTTCGACTCCGGCCACGCCTATTTCTGCCTAATAATAACAATGTTATGCGCTGCTGTTTTTTTGAACTGGATGGTGTGGTAAGGAAGACATATTTATCCGAAGCGTTCCAACTTGGTACTTAGGAGTAGCAGTACATCTGTGTTCAACAAGTTCAGGTAAGACTGATCATATCTGGCGTCGATTACAAATGTCCATTGGCGGCAGTGGCCACTTACCATCGGTGCTTAATCAAAAAAGCAATAACATTATGTAAAAGTTCAGCAATAAAAAAGGTTCAATGAATAAAAAAAAAAAAACAAAAAAATATCTAAAAAGTACAAATTTTACAATATTCGTCTACGAGTTTGTACTAACTATGTACTTACATTAAATGACAATAAAGAATGCATTGCAAACAAAATAAAATAACTAGCAAAAAAATCGACAACAACATAGGCATAGTCAATCAAATATTACTTTGTGTGTCATGCTCATATACAATTTATAACAAATAACACTTTTTGAAGTGAATGTCTTTAGACTCGTTGTAATTTGAAACTTGATGAAATGAAAATGCGTTACGAAGGCAGTTGTCATCGTTACAACTAGATGGCGCTGTACCCCTTTCGGAATCACACTAAAGATTTTACTTCGAAGCTTTTACTTCAAGTTGGATATATACCACATAAGATGTCAATTGCACTCACACTTACTTTTAAATACATTAGATAATGACTATCTGCACAAGCTGAATATGACAATGTTGCAACAAGAATTTGCGTGGTGGAGCGTACACTACACCAGTGTGATAATTAATGGATTACGGGTTCGATCCCCGGCCAGACAGACATCTGAACGATGCATTGAAATTTATGTTTTGGTTCTAGGTATTTGTGTATTTATCTTTGTGTATTCATGGTACAAAATCCTGGGACTATAAGTGTAGAAAGCGTTAACAAGCGTCATCTAACTTTCGCTAGCTATAACACATTGCACTAACCTCCTCTATAGTTCTGCATTCCTGTGCAAGCGTCAAGGAAAACATTCACACGTTAGTATTGTCATGTAACACATTATTGTATCTAACATTGCACACACACGGGGACATGCCCATCACACTTAATTGTATATTAGAATTATATGTTTTTAGTATATTAGTATTCAATTTGAAGTTATTGACAACCGCTATTTATATTATAACAACACGAAAAGGCCAATATTTTTTTATTCATGCCTATCACGTGTTTACAACATTTTAAGCCCATAAGAGTTTGGGAAAATCCGTGGATCTATTACCTACCAGGATTACCTGTAATGCAGGCCCAGAATCTAATACAGGACCCTTACATATATATTAATGTGTTTAAATATGAATAATGTATGATTATATACCATGAAAATGAAATGAAATGTCTTTATTTTGTATAGGCCCGCCGACGCACTTACAAATTGTCGGAACACGACCTTAACTAGGAAGATCTGGTAAGAATCTCAGAGTGACATAACATTAGCAGCAACTGTATTAGTGGCTACAGACCTTGGACGAGGCAGACACAAATCTATTATTCTATGACATGTGTAATGACGTATTAATACTTAAAGTAATGGTACCGGGCCGTACTTGGTTAAATATTGAATAGAAGAATATGATTTTGTCTGCCACCGCACATTTGATCTTCATTGATGTATATTGGGATTTAGGTCGCTTACACATTGCTTTGGCTTAGACTAACTCTCTCCCAGTTTTCTCGCAAATGTACACGGTTCTTTGCAGACACAAAACGTGATATTAGATAAGATTGGATGAGATTCGACCTTATCCGCAACCCCTTTTAGGGGCTAATTATTAATCACGTGAGGCGAAAAAATGTCAAAAAAACATCACGTGATTAATGAATTGGCCCTTACGTGTCCCGCATAATTAACGGATGAACCCTTATTACGTCACGACCCCTACCTCCACCAATCGACCCCATCGACCTCCACGGACTCTCCCCCTCGTCCACGTACCTTCTCCTTCCGCCTGAGGTCCCTGAGCACCTCCTCGATCTCGAGCCGCCAGCCGTCCTGCATGGTGTGGAAGGACTCGTGCGGCGCCCGCGTGAACTCCGACTGGCCGATGCGCTCCAGCTGCTCCAGGATTTCCGGGAAGAGTGGCCTCTCCCGAGGGTTTGACCGCCAACACGCTGGAATTATTAATATTCATCATTAATATATGATCTTAGGTTAATATCGTCGCAGATTTTATTTTATATAACTTGGCAACTTGGCGAGTGGCAAAACTGCATGGGCTGCATGCATCTGATGGTAAGTTGCCACTGCTATAGAATTCTATTATCAACTTCACCTAAGACAGTCTCATGTGAAGTTGACCACAGCGTTGCAACCAAAGAGGACTAAGTTAAAACACCTCGGATAAGTATGTCTCCCTTACCATAATATTCAGGCAAAAAAAGCCGTCTTTAGCACTGTTGAAGATAGGCAGAAAGGCAGAAATAGGGAGGTGTGAAATGATAAGTCACCAATAGCTGTCTAACAAAAAAAATAACAGCTACTTACGAGCCAAAGAGAAAGAAAAGAAGAGAAAGAAGAAATAAATCCGACCAGTAGTTTTTGCGTGAAAGAGTAACAAACTTACATACATTCATCCTGCACAAACTTCTACCTTTATAATATTAGTAAGAAGATGCAGTTTTGCTAGGTATTGTTCGATCAGAGAGGTCTTGGTCCTTTGGGGCAACAACGCATCCATGATAGACTTCAGATAAAACCCCTGTTCTATATGAAGTTGCTTACAGAAGTCATGGAGCGGCAACAACGTATATAAATTAATATGAACGTATAAGAATTCACTAGCAGTGCAAGCGCTGCTGGTGAATTCATTATCCTTTAAAAGTATATAAATGAAGATCTAAAGGGTTTTTAATAAACGTAACGTTTACGAGTATTATATAAAGTATAATGAGTATTTCATCTTACCCCCAGTTCTCGCCTGGTTGACGACCACAATATTTTAGATAACTTGAGATTTTTTTATAACATTGTTTGGCCACAAAACATTCGCTTAGTGCGTCAAGCGTCAAAGTTGAGCAAATATTGTATAATTTCGCCCAATTTGTAGCAAAATTTTGTTTCCTTATAAGATTAAATACAAACATTAAAAGTTTTTTGAATAATGCCTATGTTGCGTTGCTTTCGGGTAAAACTTATCAACAACCACCAAACAAAAAAAACAGCATATAAAAAAAAATACCTTTTTGAGCAATTCTCTCTTATGTTTAACGATGTCGTTACCTAAACACCAGCTGATAAAAAAAAAATTAGAAAAACGCCTTTAGCTGTTGTTTCTTATACTTTTAATGGTGTCGTTACCTTCCATGAGCACCCTCCAGGGTTCCGGGCACGTGCTCGGGATGGGCAGCGTGAGCTTGTTGACGGCGACGCCGTACGCGACGGCCAACGCGTCAATCCCCTTGTACGGCGTCTCGCCGGTGAGGAGCTCCCACAGGAGCACGCCGTACGACCACACGTCCGACGCGTGGGAGAACGTCGAGTTTTTTATCACCTGGAATTGCGTTGTTGACGGAGATAAGCAGGTTTGTGTGACGGATGTAACCAGCTTGCAGTCTGTCGTATCAGTAGGTGGTAGAATCGGTGTAGTTCGACCTGGAGGTACCACTACGACACCTATTTCTAACGTGAAGCAGTTCCCGCATTTTGGTGGAAGTGCGATTGTCGGTTAAAACATCAAACCATGCAGTCCCATGATCGTTTGCTTCTGTTATTATAAAGTTGAAGTAGGTATAGTGGTAACCGGTATAGTATTGCTACCGTCGCAGGTAAACGATGGTGTAAACGACGAAACTATCGGTTATCCGAAACCGTATCTGATGTTAAAGTTTCGGTTATTTTTAATATGTTTTGAAATATGTTTTTCTTTGTAATAGTGTTAGTAAAAGACTTAAGGTAGCTGTAATAATAACTGATAAGAATGATTGTAATAGCAAATGATAACATAGGAATAAATTTCTATATAAAATTTACGTTTAAAATTCTTTAAAAATATAATATTCGTAACCGAAACTATCCTACTATAACCACATATATCCTACTATACTATAACCGAAATATTTAAAGATTTTTATTAAACAAAAACAAAATTACAGAGTATTACATATCGTAAACATAAGCAATAAAAAAAATACTGCGTCGCAGCTGTTTACGCCCATCCCGGGAACACATTTGGGAAGATTCAATTACAATATATTTATATATAAATTTGTTGTTTTAAGATTTTTTACAATTACAATAGGATTACATCTAGAATCAACTACTGGTAACTTTATAATATGTACAATAAAATAATAAGTGTGTGTGTGCGTCTGTGCGTGTGTGAGTACGTGTGAGAGAGAGATAGAGCCATTACTTAATACATAATATATCCATATCTAGATCCGAAATTTCATATCCATCCCTGATATATATCAAAGTTTTCCTTATCACATCACGAGTATAATATTGATTACCTTGACAATTGCTGGTATAAAGCAGATATTTTAGGGTGATGGTGCAACTACAATCAAACCACAGAATTAAAAATAACAACCGACCTCTGGTGGCATCCAGGCGTACGTGCCCGCCGCCGACATCCTAGTGGTCTTGTACACCTCCCTCGCGAGGCCGAAATCCGTGATCTTCAGGGTCTTGTCTTCCAGCGTGTCATCAGGTAGGATCGTCTCGCTCAGTAACACTGGAAAAACGAGAAAACAAATTTAGCTTCACTTTTAACGTCCATTTTAAAATAACAGTAAATCAGAAAATATTAATTGGAATATCAATATTGAAAATAAAATTATGAGTAACTACATAATATCTTTTATTTTAATACTTATTTATATTTAAAAGGAAATACGAGTAACCTTTTCAAAATCGAATTAAATGGTTTGTAAATCTTATCTTATGTACAGTTTCAATAAAAGTGTCCTTATTTTTGTGAGAGTTAAAATGATTTGTTTGAAGAACTTGTAGTGAATACGAATAATCGAGTGGAATATCACCACAACCTTTATTGCCCGCGCGTCCTTACGATGCCAACCCTATAATGCCCTATAATAACCCTATAATGCAATCAAAATTATTCCCAGAGTAAATAAAAAAAAATGACAAAATATATTATGATTGCTTATAGATAAAAAAATTGGTGAGCTTAATCAGAGCTTGTCAATAAATTCACTTAAACTTGATCCAGAAAGCCTACTCAACAATACATAAAAAAATACTCAAAATTTGCTGTGATTTCTTATAGAAAAAAGTAGGTAAGCTTAATCAGAGTTTATCAATGATATTACCTAAAGTTGGTACACATACCCTTAAACAAGACACTAAACGCCAAAACAGACAATCGCTAATCACAAACGCTACTACGCGTCGTAGTGAGGCGTGAAACTCGATCGCTAAGTGTCGGCATTGAGGAACCGAAAGTTCTCATGTAGGCCGACGTGGGCTCCACCTAGGACACCGCATGAGCCAAAATAAAAGCGCATGGGGGTGTGATCTGAGGCCGTCGGCGGAATTAATATTTATAGCGAACATTAGATTTGTATGAAATTGCAAATCATTTTATGAAATTAGGTTATGTGTTGCACAAGTAATGTTAATTTATAATTACGACATATTTTGTTACTGTTACGTTTGTATTTTAGACCGCGTTCTATTACACAATGTCAAGTCCCACATTAGCATCTTGTCGTGGGTGCCATGGACACATACAGCATCGTATACACTAACACCCAAACCCAAAACAAAAATCAATAATTCATCATTCATATATCCGTCTGGTCAGGGATCGAACCTGGAACCCTGTGTGCCAGATTGTGTGGTATGATGACCGTTGTACTACGGGGTCGTTGATAATACACGTATACTCAAAACAGGTAAATCGTCATTGATGTGTGTGGAGAATAAAATGTAAAGAAAGTTCTTTCAAGATTTTGGGGATGATTTAATTACAGCATAATGTAAGTTGTTGAAAAGAGCCAATTGTGCTCGTACAACATTTACAACAACTTATAACATAGGAGCTCTTTCTCGCGGCTCCGCTCCCTTCATCATAATCCACGGTAAAAGTATCCTGTGTTAAGTGCAGTCCATAAACTAGGAGTGTGCCAGATTTCATTCAAATTAAACTTGTAGTTTTTGCGCGAAAGAGTAACAATAAGTGAATAAGTATACTTCCGTCACAAACTTTCGTATTTAAACTAGTAGTAAGATTTGCGATTATATTGTCTGTGTACATGTATACACATTTACATTTACGCTATGTAAATCTATAACAACCGAATCCACAAAATTAATTAGACTAATAATTTACTACTATACTATACTATACTAATCACTAACAATATTAAAGGCAAATAAATATAAGCTTTTAACATAAACATATTTTATTTAAAGACATGGTACTGTCCATCAGAATGATACTCGTTTAACCATACTATAGTAGGTGATTTGATGGAAGAACATCAAGGCGTGATCGATTTCTTTTATCGTTCTATTTTAGTTTGTCAATCACGCCATGAAACTTTTACCGTACGCTCGTAACTACACCACCCATTTGTTTATGCTAGCACGGCTAAAGCTTATTTTTATGCTGCCGCACACCCTAACGTACATGTAATCGTTTTTAAAAAAGTTTTTAATGTGTTACAATTCCTTGTGGTTTAATGCCGGCGGCACCAAGGCCACACCTCTGTCAGCCTAAGCAGTGATGATGGGCGCTGCTAGCGTTCTGGTTTGATGTAAGGGGGATATATTATTCCTGGAGTTGTTCCTTAGTCCTTAGGGGAAGCCACATGAAATGAAATAAAAATGTCTTTATTTTGCATATCATAGGACAACGGGGCCCATTTTCAAATTGTCAGTTACAATATTGTATTTAGATACATCCAGCATCTTGCCTTACATTTGTCTAAACCAGAGACATCTGCGGCAAGAAACGCTTCACTTTGACATTAAATAATTAATTATACAAATATATTATTGTGACTGTCGTATACTATATGTAAAACTTTGATCTTATGTGTGGTTCATTACCGACGTCCATGTGCGACATTGACCACTTACAGACTGTAAGTGTTCATTAAACGATAAAACGTACATATATTTGTTTGCTATTTCTATATTATAAAAAGTTAAAATAAATAGAAGCTGTATAAAGGGGTGAGATTAGAGACGCATCACTGCCCCACTAGTTTTCGCCTTACAACTCAGTTTGTGTTTGTTGCAAGTGCTAATTTGAAGGGTGTGGTAAGGCCTACACAGTCAGTTTAGATTAAGTAATATCTTCTTGATAACCTACACATTCAGCTAGTCTTAAAATTTCAAAATGACGATAATCTCTTTAAAGCTTGTTTAATAAAATCCCAATAAAATGATTTAAAAAATTCAAACTCTTAGTAAGTTTAAGTAATACACTATACACTCGAGGTAACTATACACCGAAGGCGGTGGTAGACAGGAAATCAATTCCAGTATTCAGGTCAATCTGATAAGAAATCTAAGGAAATGCGACGTGACCCTAGTGCAAAGATATGCATTTACTTTACAGAAGGAATGACATAATTCTAATTCAAAACATACAATCTACTTCATAAATACAGATAAAATTAAGGTTGGATATTATGATATTATATACCCACGTGCATAAGAATATTTTTAAGCGTAGAAATTTAAACAAATTTATTATCCTCGATCGCTTTTCGTCTCCATCTTCCTCAAGATATAATTGCAGTCTGGGGCGGTGGTTCAAGAGATTAAAAAAAAACTTTTTATATTGAAAAATTACACACATTTAATATGCATTACGCGAGCACTCTAAAAACGTTAAACACGACAACTAACCTCGTATTAACTTATAGATAAGGATATAAAAAATATTGTGTCGTGTGTTGTCGATCTTGAATATTTTTTTTCTTGTGAGTGCGAGAAGATGGGAGAGGTGAGTTGCAGTAGATCATCAACAACCATTGCGGCCACCAATACGCATACCAGGCGAATTTTAATAAATCCCCATCAGAGGAGGGCCTGTCACCAGCAGAGGACTTCAAACGGCTACATGGATAGAACAGATATTAGATATTCTTTTGATAAGAAATGCACAGAAACCGTTTGCCGACCGGATACCTACAAGCTATGGCGTATTTACGCCATCGATACAAGTTGACCTTCTACGGAAAACGTGGAAGTCGCATGTTTACTTCACATTTGTTACCAGACAGTACATTTAACGAATGGCGATCGTAAACAAGCTTTCGTTGTCCAAACTATGCATTATATATTCACCATCACCATGAACACATTACTGTTTTGCTTCTGGGCATGGATCTCGGAGCGAGAAGGATTTAAGGCTATGTTCATTCACGCCATTGGTAAACCTCACACACCTTTGAGAATTCTATCTCTCTCTCTACCTTTACTAATATGAGGTATAATAGCCAATCCGATCTTAAATTCACTCTAGTAGAGAATACGAATACATCGCACATTAAGAGCGATAAGAAGGAAACTAAAAATTTCAATAAATTGGTTTAAGAACTTTAAACTCATAATAACAGTAGTCTATGGTCTAGCGAATTTAAAAATGTCGACTCGTCTGTTTTATAAAATATACAATAAAGTTTAATTAAGAACCGCCACCCTTCTTGATGACGATAAAGAAATTCAAACGCATTCACCGTATTATTATTATTATTTTATCTAGCTTGCGACTGACACAAACTAGGACCTAGGTTTCAAATGAAAATAGATTTATTAAAAAACGCACGCGTGCACGCGGGCGGGATCCCGTCGCACGAAGGCTTAAGTGGCGATCGTCCTTGGTGGCGGTGCGTACGACGTATTTCCCGCGCCGTACGCCACGTTACGTGACCGGCGAGCGCAAACCGTTCCACGATTCGATCCGCCACCTAAACGTATGGTGACAACACGGTTTGGTTACATGAATTGCGTGTAATTAAAAGTTGCGTTAAAGTGTAATTTATTGTGATATCAAGATTAAATAAAAAATATCGATCGATATCTTTCTTTCTTTATATTGATAACAATAGTAGTCGTGAGTAAACTTGCTATACCTTGATTGATCCAGTTTTTTCCATTTATATGTATGTAAGAAAACTATAAGACTCCTTTTGGAAAAATATATAAAATTAAGTCATACAGATTCCTTCGTCTAATTACGTAAATTGTAAATAAAATTTACTTATACGCACGTGACATGGTGCAATCACTAATACATGTCATTAATATGATCCGGAACTAACGAAGGCATTTTTAGTTGTCAACTGATAAACACATTATCATAATTTAATGTTGATGTTATATACATAAACACACATTAAATCATTACCGTGTAATAAAACATTAATTGTTTTAAATAAATAATGTACAACATTTGAATTTAAAATGTTTACTCTTTAATTACTACAGGATTATCCGTCCAAAAATATGGCGAGCCTACACAAACCGGAGTGCAGGCGGTTCATTGAAATTTGAAAGGTCGCTGACGGTTGAGTGACACAGTGACTAGGAAATTAGGCTCCGTTGCTCTATTTTCTCCGGACAAACAGGCTAAACTAGATTTACTGTTACCCTCTTTGTGAACGGTACACGTTGAACATTGATAACATTTACGTAAAAGTACGAATTGAGGACATACTCTTTCGGTTTAAAAGTCCGTTTAAACCAATATAATACAGTACTTCTGCACAGTCAAAATAAAACCATATAGGGTTTTATATATTCTGGCTATAAAAACCTATACGGTTTTATTTTGACTATAAAACAAAACCTATCTATATGGTTTTGTTTTGCTTGTTCGTTTGTTACTTTAAGAATAAAGTAACAAAAGTAAGAATAAAGTAATAAAAGTAAGAATAAAGTAACCAAGCAATCTACTTGGTGGTAAGTGGTCACTGTCGCTGCTGAATACCTGTAAGCAACTACGTATACACCACGGTTTCTCGTCTTGTATCTATCGAAGTTAGATGCGTTGCTTCTCAAGTGCTAAGATGGTCGCCTCATACGAAAATGAGCCGGTAACTATGTACACTCTTTTACCGAAAGTAAAGTGCTTCACGATAAAAATAGGTATGGCGGTAGTACCTCGCCGATCGACCTACACTTACCTCTTTACCACTTTTATAACTCTAGTTATTGTCATGGTAGTACTTTATTAGTAGTTTTATGCTTTGTCGATACATAGTTAAACAAAAGTTAAAATACCAAAATTGTACAAATGAGGTTTTATACCATGTTAATATACTTTAACGCTTACAATTTCTATATTGTTTCATTGTACATTCCACAGTAGACGCATGGTCTGCATGGGCACAGTAATTACACCCAGAACACAAACATATTAACAGTTAGAGGTTTGCGCGTCGGGCGAATCTACGAAGTTCTTCAAGGAATTCAACAAATATCAAATATTTTTGAGGTTTTTGAAAACATTGCTACAACCATTTGAAAAAATAATAATAACAGGAGACTGACAAGCATATTCGTCAATGGCCTTAGTCCACGGATAAATACATTATTCAAATTACAATGAGGCCTCAAAACATAAGTATTATGGTGGCCGATCACACATAAAGTCGCATGAATAAATATCTAAACAGACGTGAAATTTGACACCGCGATACTTTAGCACGCTTTTCCACGAAAGTAAAAAGATTTTGTAAACGACGAGGCTTTTATAGGAATTAAGGTTGTAAAAAGACAACAATTAGGTATCATTTACCATTATGGTATATATCTTTTATTCCAAGTAGATGACGATGATGTAGGAATTCATGAACAGAGATTCAATGCTTAGCATAGTTGAGTTTTATGGCATCAAAGGTTCTGGAGATTCAATATGAACGATATATGATACAGTTGTGGGTTGCTGTAAAGTTAGTCATTTGACAGTTGAGACTGCAAATTCTCTGCACGGAACTCTTTTCGCGTGATGCGAACGACTGTAGACGGACCGACTACACAGCTCGATTCATACGTCGATCAAAGGACAAAAACGCGGCGCCTTCCCCGTTGACAACATGAGGACCAACTGTCTCTATTCGGCCATTGAATTATATTAAAAAAATCTGTGTTGTCGGTATTATATAGCATCATTCTCTCTCTTTCCCTGGATGTTTATGTGGATGGAACAAATCCAGTATATAGGCACCGGTGTCTTAATTTGCAACGTTAACACTCACAGCGGTCACCAACAAGTAGACCAAGCACGATGACTATTAGCAAAAACTCTATTAGACACTGGCCTCCACTATGTATAGCATCTTTCAAGCTGAAGCTCAAGAAGTATCAGCCGTACAAAGATGTGATTCATTCGTGCGCTTCTGCCAAGTTAGGCATTAACAGTCAACAATGTAATTACTGTGCACGAATAACTGTTCACGTGTCGCGAATGCTCGAATACGAAGACGTGCCGACCACACAACTCGATTCATACGTCGATCAACGGACAAAGACGCGGCGCCTGCTCGGCTGACAACATGACTGTCGCAATTCGACCATTGAATTCTTCTTGACGTGTATGAAGAAGTCCTAACGAATACAACAGTTTGAAATAAATGTGGCAATGGCACAATATTAGTTATATTTCGATTTAAAATTCCTAAAATAACCTGGAATATGAAAGTGATCTCTTACCGTCATATTCTAGGATAGCAGAATGAGGTCTAAAGTTTGAATGAAAAACCATCACTATAACACTATAACACGTCCAACAGTTTTTTTTAAAGAAAATATCACACACTTCTCAAGAAAATAATACACACTGCGATTGTTTGTCATTCGTGATTAAAGAATATGGTTATGATAATTTAAATTCCTAATGTTCTTATTAATCCGGAATTAAGAACAGCAGCAAATTATAGACAAAGTTTTTTATGTAAACATTTACGTAAACATATTACTGATTAAAAGTGAAACGATTAACACCACTACACTACAAGAAGTATTTAATTGACACTTATTAGTTTACTTAAAATATGAGCGCCATAAGTAACTTGGAAATCATTACAGCGCTCAGTGAGAAACGAATTTTAGGTCATAATTCATACGTCAATCAAGCTAAAGGGCGCCAACCCAGGCGCCTGGCTGACTGACAGCTCGACAACGATTGTCGCGACTACATGCGACAGGTTTGTCTTCTATAATTTGACATTAACCGAATGAAAATAAAACAGCAGTGTTCTGTAAGATGAAGTTGTATTCTTTAAAAGTCGACAGTGTCGATGTAGTTACAGTTTTGACTACGTCAGAAGAAGGGCAATGTTTTTCGAGCGTATGTATCTATGTATGTCCATTTCTTTGGCACACGCTACAGCCCAAACGGTTGGACGGATTTGTCTCAGTTTGGAAACTTACATAAGCTATATTTTTTTTGAAATGGCGCCTGGAAATAGAGAAAAAGAAGGGGGACAGGATAAGTTTTTTTACTATTACGACAATTTGGGTATCAATGGTAGTAAATATATAGAATAGAGATAATATATATTATAATACTTTTACTTGGCTATTTGGACAAAAACTCAAAAAACTTTAAATGAAATCTATATCTCATGAAAAGAAATTTCGTATTAAGCAGTCGGGTTTTTGTTTTAATGTTTTAACGATGCTACTAATTTTCATAACATGAAAGCAGCAAATGAGGAGTCCATCTGGTGTTAACTGGCCACTGCCGACCATGGATACCGTCTTACCTGAGATTGGCCATAGATACGTAGCTACCACTGAGGATCAAGTTTGAACGTCCAGCGACTAAGTAACTATAATTTGTATACAATAAAAATTGAAGAAGTCAAAGAAGATATAAAAAGGACTACGAGTATAAGAATAAGAAACTACCAAAAATATGGATTGGAGTTTTATTCTTAACTATATATTTTCACGTCATGTGGTTACGGCGAAACATATTAAAATGTATCAATTCCGCGATAATATCAGTTTAAAATCTTAACTATATAACTTTATATTACCTGATATATATATTTTATACATTAAGGATGTATGTGCTTCCACTATATACATGAAGTGATTTTAACAATTTTTCGACTGCCATTCTCCGTTTGTGAGGTGTTCACTACATCTGATTTGATTCGCCAAGAAATTTACGTATCATCTTATTCACAATTAGAAGATAATTATAACATTTTAGTTAAATTGAACCAGTTTTGTTGCTAATTTTACAGGGTTTCTTACAGAAAAATATACAAGTTATTAAATGAAGAGGTGAAGACTCTAAGTGACATTAAATAAGATTGGTCTTGAACTCCCTTCTCTCTCTATGAACTCATTGATGGTTGCCCCTTCATTACAGCATATTTATAAACATTTATGGCATATTCTGCAGCCCTTTCCAGATACGAACATGCCAAGATACAAGTAACAAGATAACAAGACGTATCAACACGAATACTTCTCGAAATAGAAGAGTTTTTCTCACAGCTAAGAACACTGCGCGCTACTTAGGCGATGGACAAGTTCCAAGTTTAACGCTGGAGCCGGTTCGGTGCATCGTTGCTTCCTTCTTCATAGTTTTAATCTTTGGTTCGATTCCATTGGCTGATCGAGCGCGGAATATTTTCCATGTTATATCTTATATCGATAAAAGCATAATTATGGTTCTGTGCGTTCCTTTTACACGTTTGAATACGTTTTTACTTTTTTTTATAAATAAAACATTTTTATTGTACATTATAATTACACAAAAGTTATAATCAATTTAGTCGTTTCATTATCAGTTTGAAGACTTACAAATTTTAATGGATAGTCTATTGTATCATTCGTGTCAGATGATTTATTAGACTGTTTTATCAATTCCCACATCGCATGAACGATGATACAATTCACATACACCACATTTTACTATAATAAATCAGTCACAACCAACTCCCAGATCTGTGGACTTACCCAAAGTTTGTCGTACGTCAAACTTAATGCTAACACGTCCACAGTTTTCGGTTGAAAGGATCTAACGTGTGGACTTAGCACTTCACGTATTCACTCAATTCGAGAACGGGATGACAAGCTCGCCGTAAGAGAGCCGTGGAGACAATCCCTTCATGAATTATTCAGATGGCGCGCGCGCGGGAAATAAAGACGAACAGGATATAGATCCGGTTCCTATTCTATAACTAGAAAGATCATAGAGTTGAATGATTTATTAACGAGCACTTTAACAGGTAATTTAAAGGCTTTTAGTAAGATCTGTGTGACCTTTGTGATTTTAGTTTTTTTTTTACGGAGAGTAACATACGAAAATTAGGGCGACTATGTTACCCATGATCACATCTTCACATTCCTTCTCCTATACTTAGTCGTTATAAAATAATCTTAAAACTGTAAGGATCGGTAAGGGTCATCTCTCACTTACCGACACAAAATCGGCTCGATTTGGTCACAAAAAGCTATTTTTTCAATTGCATCACACAGACCAACATTTAAGACAAGTATAAACTGAAAAGGATATCAATTGTACCGATAATTATTACACGGTTTACTCTTTAGGATTTACCTTTAATGAAATGGACTCATTCCCCCTTCCCTTCAATAAATATGGTCAGTATAAAATACTGTCCGTATATCAATCACCACTAAGACACGAAAATTTAAAGTATTCCACCCATCCGTCCTTCTGCGTATTTAGGTCCAAACTGGACGTAGACTACTCTAAGGGGTTTCTAATAGTCGCAGCTGGTGTGCATGTTGCGTAGTAATATAACACAGGAAGACGCTGCTATGCATCTCCTGAAAGTTGATCCTTAGTCCACGCCAACATCCACGGGAAGAAAGAGTGCTTTACAAATTCAAGACACCACCACAAAGCACAAAATCCAATTCAATCATATGGATTTCAATTTAAATGATCGTACAGATTAAACCAGCGACCTAAAACACAATATATACGAGGAGACCAAGGGACGCCATGAAATGTTCCACGTTCCACGTGATTGATGATATCACGTCGGCGATGGACGGAGGAGCGGGATGAAAGTGCTTTTAGGTCACAGACAATGTTGCTGCTATGTAACTGGCAGCGAGTGATATACCCCGTTCGAGGGCGAATGAGAATGTGATGATTTATTGATAGCTGCAATTTTTCATTGAGTTAACTGTGACCTATTTCAGACATTGGAAAAACTGGTAATTTAGATTACTCATTGAATAGAGCATCGTAGTTTACAAAAAAAAACTACCGAATTATCAAAAAAAGTGTATATATAAAACACAACGTTTAAATTTTCTTGTGACGAAACAAACAAAAATAAGGCGGTTATAAATTACATTTAAACGCTTAGACATAGTAAACATTTATAAAAATCAATATTGTTGTCAAGTTAGTCGCTTATTAAAAACAGAATGGACATCTAAATCCAATATTTAGGTACCTCCGCCCGAACAGGAATTAAGCCTTAACCCCTTCTTTGTCAAATCGGAATATCGACCTCTCCGACACGCGAGTCGTGAGGTATAATTAAATGCGATAAATAATAAAACTATAAAAATAAACAATAAAATCTATTAAGCAAATTAGTAGCATTATTTATTGTGAACATAATATTCAGATGATGGCATCCATTATACGCTCGTGGGTTATAGGTCACACAAAATGACAATGTATTGTCGAGGCTAAGTTTAAAAGCTATGCGAGATTACTGGCTTTTTATTTAAATCTGTTCGTATGAGTGGTCTCTTTTATGAATTTATTAATGCAATAAATTTATAAATAATGTTTCTATTTCGTTGGATAAACATTTTGTCCAACTAAACATGCAGTCAGTATTGCGAAAATTCAATGTTTGGTTGGGATGACATTAGTGTTGGATATTAATAAAATGTTCCTAGTTAAATGACCCCAGATTGAAACCCTATTCTATATAAAGCGGCTTACAGATTACTATGGGTGTAGAATTTGCTATTAGATGGACTCATGCTTATTTGCTATTTCAATCTTATTAAAAAAGAAAAATATAACCCATTATTAGTTGGAACGCATAAATTCTACTGCTTATAAAATGTTTAAATGTGTTGAATTCTTAATTCAGATATGCATATTGTTACACGTGGAGAACCGTCTTTATTCAAGCGGCGAATATACAATTCCGATAGTTTGTGGTGAATACTGATTGAGATGGGAATTATTCTTTCATTTCGAATGCGAGGAATTTTTTTGAATCCGGTAAATAATTTACTACGGCACTGTTAAGGGTATAGGTAAATTCATCATATGAAGTACGAGGTAGTCTAACACCAATGTTATCAATTCATAGTAGATTTCTTTGGATTCCCCTACTTTAAAAAAAAGTAAAAATGAAAATGTTTTATTATTGAATAATTTTTATCCACTTAGGGTGTCTTCAAAATGTTCGAGTCATGATAAAATAATAACGCCGGTGTTGATCTACGAGCAGTACAGGAATAATAATCTCTGGCTGGACGTAGGGGGCACAGAACCGGTCACAGTGGCGCCAGCTAGGGCATACCAACTACGGTAAGATTACCTGTTTTTATTTAAAAACAACTGCATTAATCTAAGCCGCAAAAACATAGTACTCTAACAACAAGCAAGATCAAGAAACATCGTTTCAATAATCATTGTAAGCCAAGACTTACCATAATCAGATTACCGTCTTACAAGCAAATACAAGCGTACGTAACCCTGACAATGAGGTGGAAGACCTTGACAGTGGACGGAAAAAGATCAACCATCTCTCACGCTCCACGTGTCTCGAAGAAAGAAAACGTCCAAGAGTAGTGGGATAAAGAACCTTCTATGTTTTCCGACTAATACCATTAATGAGATGCTTACGTTGCATTCGAGGTCACGACTTCAAATCAGCTCTTTCTAAGTTTTCCATAATGAGATGGGATAAAATGATTTAACCATAAAATGAGCTCCATAATTGTTAGGTTTCATCGTATTACACGGTTGATGCGCTAGACGAACTAAATCGAACAAAAGGAGCACTGAAACGTGGGACAGAAAAATAAAAAGATAAAAGCTGTTCAGATCTACCCCCGTCCATAAATAAGCCAAGATAAAAAAATCCTAAAACAGAAGACCTGAATCTTTATACCTTTTGAATTTCAAACGTAGACAGTGAAAATAAAGAGAATGTAAAGGTACATTCGCTACCCTTTCCGCTACATTATCTAGAAACGAATGCACGCTGAAATTCTATAATTTATCCCGTTTGAAATTTTCCGTGTCGGTAGCAACCCCAGCGATTTGGAATTGTTTGTTTTCTATTATCGCCAAGACAAAGAAGATCAGTGTCGATCAATGAGACACGCGTCTGGGATGCTGCGAAAATATACGATGTGTATTTAGGGTACAATTGAATTATAATTTAGTTTGGGAAGATGATAACAAATGCTTGTTTAATATACCTTCATGATCACTAAGCCATTATTGTCCCACAGCTGGGTACGGGTCTTTTCCCAGAATGGGAGAGTTTTAAGCCATAGTTCGCCGTGCCGACTTTCAGATTTTTTTAAAGAACTCTCAGATATGTAGTTTTCGTCACAAATTAGTGGTACGTCTGTGCCTGGGATTCGAACCTCGGACTCTCGAGAGGCCGAGTTAAGAACGTAGAACGTAGTAAAGACATTCCACATCACAAACAATTATTCCACAGTTCTTAATAATGTTTGTTTTTAAGAAAACTAATTCATTTTCAGAAATATAAAGTAAGAAGGTTCGGAGCGAATGTATGCAGTTTACATAATATTTCAAGGAAATACTTTGCAAAAATAAATAAAACCACAGTTCAAATTTATACATTATGATTGCCAGAGCAAAATACTCCCAACTAAACTCATAAATAAAATCCGTAAACAAGATAAGCTATATTCCGCTGAAATACAAATGCATAGTCTATGTTAATTTCATTCATATAATAAAAATGTTCTATTTATATTTTATTTTAAAATCTTTTCTTTATTTTTTGTAATTATTAAAGTAAAACAGAAAATAAAATTCAAAGTACAAAAATTTTATTGAACTTAAATTTTCCAGGAATGGCGTTAGCAGAAATATTTGAAAAGTGTTGCAATGAATTTTCGTACAAAACGAGCAAGGTCGGCTCGTATAAAACCCGTTGCCTCCTGGGAATACCCTCGCCAAACAAAGACGGAAGCCGCTGGAAACAAAATGAAAATATCGAAATGCCCTCATCAATATTCTATCTGCATTGATGGCATCAATTCGGAGATGGTGTTTCAAAAAGAATATTCTACTATCGTCATTGTCTATCGTCTGTGCTTCTCTCCGGACAATCTATCCCGTTAAGATAAAGTGCATGTCTGTTATTTATTATTTTCTAAGTACATAATAGCACTAATGTAAAGAATATTTTTTGTTCACCAAGATGCACGGTGCATCGTCTTTATCTTTGAATCGGATGTATCAATTTTGACGGGTCTTCAAATATATAAGTCTTTATTTTGTATAGGTGTATGGGGGCATTTATAAATTGTCAGTTACAATATTTCGTTTCTTACACTACCACTTCATCGGAACACGACCTCTGCTGAGAAGATCCGGCAAGAAATATAACGGGTTTGTTCTTTATCGTTGTATGTTTTTTATTTCTTTGTTCAACCCTTTTGTTGTTAACATCGAGAATAAATGCTAGGTCCAGTGAGATAGTAAATTTTTCATCCCTAAACCTCTATATAACACGTTCCTGCGTAAAATTTTAAATCATGTCTAGAAGTAAAAGGTAGCTGTACACCAGAAAGTGATACCATAAAGCATAACCACTACTCCGGGTTTTATTAGATCGCAATAGTAATGCATTTTCCCGAGACGTTGGCAACTTTATGTGCAAAACGTTCTCAGCTGGTTCCGAGAGGCACTCTCTTGGGAGGTTCTCGCATACAATATTTGCCAATAGCTATTTGGATGCATGCTGTAGGGGTCTAAATTGTTTGGCTTACATGTAGAGGGAAGACAAAGCGGTAGTTACTGAGGAAGCCAATTGCAGTATTAAACACAGATGCAGTTACTTCCTGAATTTCTAGATGTACTTGAACTATGAGACTGTAGTTTTTGGATAGACAGAAATGGCAATGATCATATTAGGTAAAATTATAAGATTCCATCCATCTATCGCTGTTGATTACAGATGTCCATAGGCAGCAGGGGCCACTTACCATCAGGCGGACTGTAGGCTTATTAGTTTCTTCCATATTAAAAAAAAAAAAACAACAACCTATCTTGGCCCCAATTGTACTTTAGAACTTGACATTTGGTACAGGGGTTCTTTTTATGGTGTAAGAGAAGTATAGTGAAGCGATAAGAAAGGAATTTTAGAAAGTCAACCCCTAAGGGGGTTAAATTGGGGTAAAAAGTTTGTATGAAAGTCAACTAATTTTGTTGAAAGGTCTATGAAACTTAGTATCTGGCTTTATGGGTAGAAATAATGAATTGGGTATTTCACCATTTTTTGAAAATCAACCCCTAAGAATATAAAACAGGAGATTGAAAGTTTACGTATATAAGTACAACATTTTATTTAATGCCCAGAAAGGTGCGCACGGGTCTGCTAGTGTTAAACAAAGATAATGTGAAATGTTTTATAAGGTTGAAACAAATCTTTCAGTTTTTGTTGTAGGACGAGGTACGCAAACTTATACTATGCCGAAACTACTATAACAAAAAAGTCTGCAAAATTCTTCCAATTTCCTTACGATTGCCTACCTTAGCCCAATTTCCGTAACCCATTCTGGGTTAGTGCGGTCCTAAAAGTCCTAAAAACGTATATTGAACGTAATTGTCGTACGAGGAGTTGCCGTGGGTATAAATTTTTTACGTTCCAACCGGGACGTGTACTTGGTATGTTTATCGCGAGGGTGGAGTGCGTTCGACGTTTACGGGCGCGTTTGCGGCGTTTCATGTCTTCTTGGTAAACTTGTGTTGCTAAATTTTAACCTGGCAGTCAGGCAGCGATACTTCTTACATTTTATGTTTGACCTATTTGGTGGCTATCATAAATTTAATAATAAGTTTATTATAAGGTAAAACGGTAATCCAAAAATTTTTGAGCAGTGTATTGGGCGGGAACCATAAAGTTTGTGGTGTCAAATGTGATTAAAAATAGAAATGTTAAACTTTTATATGCTTTATAGAACACTAGCTTTTTACCGCGGCTCCACCTGCTTGGGTTATGATTCTCATGTTAAAAAAAAGTATCAGTGTGCTAAATCCAATCGGTAGTTTTGACGTGAAAGAATAACTGTTTTACTGGCCAAAAACACCTGGAACTTTGAATGAGATGATCATATCATGTGTATGTTAGGTAGCGCTCATAGCTTTTCAAAAAAACGTAAGACCTCCTTCATATGTGAAATAGATATCGCAGTATGCTCTTCCTGGTAAAATAGATACTTCTCATGGCACCTTAAGAATACAAACTTATCAAAAACAATAAAAAAAAATCAAACATATTAAAACAATAAACAAAAAAATCTTGAACAACTTTTTCTCGAACATATTAATATAAAGAAGTTTCGGAACAATTGATACTTTAAACAGTTCAAACAACTATGAACTTGTTTGGAAACTTCTTCTTTGTTCGATTACGCTTCAAAAAGTAGAAGATACTTAGTTATGTCTGCAGTGCACAGACACCAATTAATTAGGCATCAGATAGGGGGCTACGTAGCTACTTGCAAGAAACTCCTTGAATGTGGCGCTTTGCCAAACAAAAGTACTTCACTGTCAGTTTTGTTTGTACTTCGCTGTTTGGATGTTTAGTGCAGTGCAGTGGATAATTTTGAAATACGACATATAATAAAATTAATACTGTCTGCTACATAAAGGAATAATATCAGTCCAGTGATCGTTAACTGAATTCTGGAGCATGCAGTTGTCACAAGATAGATATGGATCAAGGGCAGCTAACTGAAATTGATCAACATGATTTGCTTTCTTGTGAAGTAAGGAAGCTTGAAATGTCTCAAGAATTTTGATTATCAAAAATCAGAACCCATCAGAGATGAATCGGATTTAAAATCACGACTGAATTTAATTGTGATTATTTTGATTTTTTTTTCTGAAATGAAGACTGAAACGTGCAGGTGGGCTAATTGACATTTGTAATCGCCAACTAACTGGTCTGCCACAGTTGCATTGCCGCAAAACGCTAAGTTGGACATGATACCAGCCACACCAGAACACACCAACACTCAACAACAAAATCAAACCGTCAAATTCGCACATCGAAGTGTCGCTTCCGTAGCACACGCAGTGCTAGACACCAATTAATTAGACACGACAAAGGGCGCCAAGAGCACTCCCATTCCGCCGCAGCTCGAGCGCTTTGCGAAACGAGAGCGCTCCGTGTGCCAGTTTTGCTTGTGCTCCATAACGGCTCTTAGTTAGTGGAATGATTTTGAACGCACGCTTTTTAACGCAAAATAATTATGGGTTTTTATTATAAAGGACAAATGATGCACAATAGGTGCTTTGCTTTTCACTCCAGGATATTTTGGACGCACTGTCAAACGTAAATTTGAGAAATGTAAGTATAGTTTTGACAGTTAAGGAAATAACGTAGGTAAATACACACTTGAGAATTTTAGATATTGAAATCCATATTCATATATACCCATACACCCATACACATAGCTGGACCTGTTCAAGACATCATGAATTTAGCCTAAATGCCTTTTCACTTATAGTTAACTAAAAGCCAACAACAAACTTAAAATTACTAAAGTATAACATACTTTAATAAGTATGATTTTTTTGCTGCAATAGATATATGCGATAAAGAAACGGCAAAATCTATAATAATATACAACAATAGACTAATAAAAAATAACCCAAAACATATAAAGACAATCAGGCAAGTATTAAAAGGCAATTTAAATCATACATTAACCTACGCTTCATCATTAATAAAATAAAAACAACAAAGTGGTTTTACATTCCGATCACCGTCAATGAGCGTAATAAATCTTTACGTCAATATATTGGGTTTATACCTTATACGCTTGTTAGTAAATAAATAAATCAGTGGTGTTATTTTAGCCGGCTAGAGACCGACGATTAGCATAATTACGGCGGCAAAATGCGGATAAACAGGAAAACGCTGATAACCGAGCACACTCAAAACTTCCTCTCTTTGTCTACGAGTTGAAGGTCTTTGAAGAGTAATGATAATTAAACGGGACACTAAGTAATTGTAGTTTTCAGAGCAGTAATGGTGTCGGTACTCCTATGGTTAGGTTGTGATAGGCTGGGAAGCCGGTAAGGGCGGACTTTGGACATGAGTCGTCACACGATCGTCATAATATTAGGAATGATGATGGCTAGTTGCATTGAATTCAGGGCTTCATTTAACACCCTGGAGATTCTTGGGATCCATGAAACAACGTACGACTTGAAAAATCAAGCGGACTGTTATTACGATGGATTGGATAAAAATCATGTGCATACGTGCGTGTTATTTTAGATGTTAGGTATACGAAAAAGGATTCGAACTCAAAATTTTGGCAAACTGACTTATGCACTTGACTCCTAATAAGGTAGTCTAGTAAGTTAAAAGGTGACAAATTGGAACAAAAATGTGCAATTATACAAATTACGACTTTAATAACCGCATGCTTTAATATACTCCCAAAAATTGCGAAACCATTTTGTTAATTACACAAAATGCAAATTTCACATAAGGTCTCTTTTATTCTCACTCCGTGATATTGTAGATAACAATTCATTAAAAATAACAGAAATGTAGATATAAAAATGTAAATAAAAATAATATGGCGTACAGAAAGCCACGTGGCCGCGAATTATCTCGTAATTAAGATATGTACGAGGGGTGGTCCAAAAGTTCGCGGAATGGAGGGGATGGAGTGGGGATAGGGTAGCTCGCTTAGTGTCATA
>DWNE01000249.1:0-33498 GCA_018249875.1 Cecropterus toxeus
TACTGGTTATGTACTAAACCACTGTGTATTTAAATTATTTTTTACTTTTTTGTGGCATGGAAGTCGGTGATATTTTTATGTTATTTTTTTTTTATAACAGCACTTTAGCACTAGATAGCACTTTATTTTTTCTTCTTAAACGAGCCAAAATGCTAGTAACGTTAAAATTAGACTATACGTCAAGTACATTTATTCGCAATTTATATTTAATTTAATTTAACTAGTTTAATTTTATAGATAATACAATTAGCACATTTGACATTTTATAGCAGAGATAGCATTTTGAAATAAAAGGAATTGACGACAAGCGCGTAAATCGTATAGGTAGATAAAGTAAAGTTTATGTCTGTATTTAAATACTGTGCTACTCGGTAAAAATACCATAAATTCCATAGCTCAGATGACACTATGTCAAACTGTCTTCATCGACCTTCTAATCGCGACGAATCTTAACGATAGCAAACACTTGTCCTGATAAGGCACTCAATACATATATCTAGATCTACATAACAATGTTCAAATAAAGTTTTGTGTGCCATCTAATGTTTGTACATTTGTTAATTCCTGTCAATATATTGACAAACACTTTTATATGAAAGTTCAAGTTATATAAATATAAAAATCTTGAGTTAGGCACTAGTTTAATGTGGATATTTTTCTAAAATTTAGCATAATGGATTTCATTGTACTTTCTTGTCGCATCAGTTGGTACATCGCAGTAAAAATATATAAAACTACTAATGTAATAATAAATTACAAATTACTACTAATATATAATAAATTAAAAATTACATCATTTAACTATTAAGGAAAACATACGAACCCTATACGCTTGCGAGTTCTGCATAACAATTCTTGAAGGTTATATGAAATTTACCCACCGGCACTTTGCAGCTTGGTGGACTATGGCTTAAGTACGGACTAGTCTCATTCCAGGAGAAAAAGGGAGTAAATCAACTAGGGTAGTGGATACTCATAATATAAATATGTATTTTTATGAATCGATCATGTAATTTCTCAAGAGTAGCAACATATGAGTAGTTGACTGAAGATCAAACTCTTGTTGATGTTATAGATGTTCATGGGCGGCAGTGACCACTTACCATCAGATGAGTTAATTGCACGGTTGCTATTTAATTTTATATAAAACTGCCTAAGTGCGACTCGGACTCGCACACTAAGGGTAGGTACTTACCATTATCTATAGAAAACGGCAAAAAATCACGCTTGTTGTATGGGAGCCCCCCTTAATTTTTTATATTATTCTGTTTTTAGGATTTATTGTTATATCAGCAACGGAAATACCTCATCTATAAAAAATTCAATTGTCTATCACGGTTTTTGAAATTATAGCCAGGTGACAGACAGACGGACAGCGGAGTCTTAGTAATACAGTCCCATTTTTACCCTTTGGTTACGGAACCCTAAAAGAAGTCTTTCGAATTTATGCAAAGCCGGAGCGAATGTCTTGTTCTTGATAACATGTTATCACGTCAAGCATTCGTCAAGTCAGTCAATTGTCGATAGATATAAATGTCATTCTGTCATTTTACAAATCAGTCACGGCGAATCTCGAATCGGAATTGATTATATTATGACGTTCAAAAGTATAAACAAACAGTTCAGTTTGTTTTTTCTGGATTTCGTTTTTACACTTGTAATGATAGCGGTATACGCGCCGTGTTATTCTGGTTTAAGCTCATTTAGGAGTACTTAGCAACTATGATCGGTTCCATATGGAAATCCATTAATTTTGAGTTTGGTTTATATTATCCGTGGCTTGCAGTTATTTACCTTTAAGTGATGCGCGTCCATTGAGACCTCTCCTAATCTACTGTTTCATTGCTTTGGTTTTCTTATGTAGGACATGGATTTTCATATCATAGACCCCCAACCTGGATAAAGCGCTGGTTGACAGACTTTATGTCTTTAGACCTCTAAGATCTTAATGAAATAAACGTTAAGCAAGTAATATGGAAAAAATAATTTGTTGCATTTTTACGAGCAGGACATTAGTACGCGGTGAAGGGCAAGAAAAAAATAAATCTGCAAGTTTTGAAGTTTTATTCATTCAAAATACCGTTTCCAAGTGCGTTTCAAGGCAATACAAGTTTTCTTGTTCATCAAAAATGCAGAGGCGGACCAAACAAGCGTAACAAAATAGCGTTCATGCCAATTCATTAAAACTTTTGCCAGTGATGGGATGAAGGCTACATCAGGCAACACTAACGGAGCGACAACGAGCCAAGTTAGATTGGGGACGGGATCGCGATGTTTTCGCTTCTGGCAACATTTGACGGCCGTTGGCTGGAATTTCATTACGATTAAAAAGTATTTGCCACTCAAAGGTATGTTATATAGTTATGTGTCGACTTGTTACAATAAATTGCTACAAAAACAGCTCAATATTTAATAGGATAAACACAATGTTAGTAACACATTAAATCAGTACATCATATTCAATATTTCGATGATTCCACGTGAGTCCCAATAATATACACACACACACACACACAAATGGTGGGAAAGGTGATACAACTCAACCTATGCATGTAGTAGTTTCACGAGACCTACCTTATTTAGTCCGTGTTAAAAATCAGTGTGGATATGTAGCAAATTTTATTATTACTTGCAAAGGATTTAATTTGACAATTAAATACAGACCCATTCGCAAATTGGGTGCAATTTTAGTTAAAAATGTCTATTCGTACCAAAAATCTGCATTATTTTTATCTACTGTTGTCTTCCATTGTACAATTAGGTACGAGCAATCAAAAATACATGGTTAAACTAGCTTATTAAAATTTCATCTTATTTTTTGCGTAATCATTGCCACCAGTCTAAGCAAATATTATTATAGAAAATCATTTGAACGAATGAAAAGTTTCGTTCAATCGGTACATAAATTAATCAATCAGTGTTTTTTTGTACAAACTTTATATTTTCGATTGCTCCTTTAGGTCTTTCATTAAGGCGTCGATCGATCATTCCACATTCTCTAACACATAGCTACATTTGACTCATAGGGTATCTGCAATGGCTAGTAATCTTTAGTAATATTCGCTACCAATAAACATTTATCAATCTCACATACTCGTAACATATCAGTTGCTGGTATGAAGGAGTGAAAGTAAAGAGGTTTGTAGAAAATATGATAGAACTTTCAATAGTTCGAATCCAGTTATATAAACCTCTATTCTTGGTAACAAAGTCTGGAGGAGAGAAGTATTCTAGTTAGGGTTCAAGGCGGTATCGTCCGAACTCTACGTCCTAGTCATCACTAGAGTGAATAAGTCGCTAAGATTAATTCCTCAAGTAATAAACACTTACTTACGATTATGAAACAATTACACATTTTAAATTCTTGCAATATTAATCGAATACCTATTAGTCAAATAGGTATTCGATTAATATTCCATTCTCCTCACTACCCAGTTAATCCCGCCATTAACAACGTAATTTTAAGCTATATCTTTTAATTAGTGAAATATTGCCGGATACAATAAAAAGTAGTTAAACATACAATAATGTACATAATGTTTATATTTATCTTTTTAATTTCCAAATTTAATTTTATCTATGAACTTAATACTAGCGCCATCTAGTGGCAAGGTGCAAGAGTATTGTTCTTGAATTTTTTTTAACTATTCCGAAAGTAATAATACGACAAATAAATCGGTTGCTACCTTATAATAAATTAGACAATTCTAAAGCGCTAATAGGCTGCAGTAACTTTTCCAGTCAATCTCGTAGAAGTTCAAAAGGGTCAATCACGATAATCTTAAACCTGTCGGAAACCTGTCGTTGGATAACGAATAGAGTATTATTTATGGTTAATCATTAGGCTATAAGGACCGATTTTAAATAAAATTAGATAAAAGGCATAAATTATTTTTTTTACTATTGCTTACTGATAACTTAAAAGTAACGTATTATTTCGATATAAAATAGAATTGAAAAGTTCAATAATATAAATATAATTTAACAGTAACTACATTTAATTATTACCCAACTGGTAACTTTTCTTTGATTCGTTTTGATACATGTAGCGCCATCTATTGACAAGGTGCGCAACAAGTAATTCGAGAAACGTTTAAATAAAAACCGTTATCTTAATTGCGCTGAAGGCTTACCATGATAAATATTCATTTAATAAAATAAAAATGGTAAACGAAGGAAGTGAAGTTTATTTACATAAAGCTTGATAAATTGATATACTTGTTAAAAATAATGCTGGCGATATGAAAAACATGCGAATTAAAAAATAAACGTTGATAACACAGGTCGTTTACAATAAAAACATGAAAAACAGTCAATAAATTTAAACATTCTGGAAAATACTAACTTGTTCAGATATCGCCACATAGCAGATATCGTTAAAAATTTTTAGTGACGACTTTCTCTCTCTTCCTTTAACTTAACTTTTTTTTAGTATATCGAGAAAACAAGAAAAGTCGTTTGTTATATTTTGTTATTTTAATATAACTTTCAAAAAGTCTGATTAAGTATAATTTCATTAAAAATAATAAGTCATTCTAGTGGTATGTAACTATCCCAGTAGCAGAAAACGTGTGTACACGATCACAAAAAAAAAGTAAAAACATCTTTGCGATCTTGGATGTCCGATGGGCAGTGCGCTCATGTTGTTTTTATTTATCATGTTTAATTAAGCGAATCGTGCCCCCATGCCCATTGTCCGACTTACCTGCTCGACGATTTAAATCTCTTCGCAGACCGGTTACAGCCCTGTCACCCACCTTCTTATTGCTTTATTCCCAATAATTTATTTACTCCTCAATATAGCACAAACAACGAAATCAAGGCACATAGGAACCTCAATAAAAATTCGAATATCAACCACAGATACACAAGTTTTCACTTTATAAAAACTAGTTTGTAAGCCGTCAAAATTGCGCGGCAAATACTTTAGCATTCGGCTTTTAACTTTATAAAGTTTGTATCTTTGATATGGCGCTTATGCATGCTCGTATACAGCCAAGTTCATCAGTTCTATGTTGTGCGAGAGTCGAAATCATTCGGTTCGGTTTTCGAATTTCGCGTGGAGCGCGCGGTTTCCGCGAGTCTCACCACGCGTACAAAACATGCGACGCGTCTCGCGCGTCTGCTGTCATTGCGATCCGTCACGCGCCGGGGGCGGACCCGAGGGACGGGCCTCGAACAACTTCGGCTAAGTTCGGCTCGCTCTATGCGCGAGAAGGTGAACTGAGTCACAATCGAGTACAACGTGCATTTTATTTAAGATGTTATTAACATTTGTGCCCTAATACGGAAAGGTAAGTTATTTTCTTATTCTATATCTCACGTATTATCCTACTGTTAACGTAGATTAAGTCAGCTACGAGCCGCAATCATTTCCAGATGTATGGTGAGTTGTTGACACGCCGTCTGTACTTGTAAGAGTTCTGTGCAACTTGTCGACAGATCCAAACTGAAATAAACGCATACTTCGATGGCCAAAAAATACTTGACCGAGTTGTCTGTGTTAAATAATCTCACGAGTATATTAATGAGTATATATTCTCATTTATCATTCATAACCTCAAAATGTTTGGAATGCGTGTTGCTTTTGGCTGAGCGTTAACAGATGGCGTTAGTGACGGGGGCGGAGTTTGCTAACCGCCACACTAGAGTTGTCATTGCGATAATAATTGAAGAGTTTACTTTTGTTAAAATTTATTTGTTACATGTTGACTTGCTAATTTATTAAACACCTGATTAACTAAAGGTGTTTGTACAATAAATTACATGGAAGAAATTTTCCATAGCATTTATAATGTTTCAATAGGTACCGGTTTTGATAATTTTTTTGTGCTTTATCTTCAATTGCCATTCCTCCACCTTCATTTTCGTTACTGAAACATTTTTTACAAAGACAAGTATCCATTGAAAGCGTTTGAAATGTATCTTTTGTTATGAGCTTCAGAATTTCACTAACAATTTTTAGCTTACATTCTGCATGGTGAATCGTGCCATTTTCCCCTTGCATTTCCTGAAAGAAAAATAAGATCACAGTAAGATGGTAAGTGGCCACTGATGCTTATCCAAGGATATCTGGAATCAACTCCAGAAAAAATTAAAATCCTGCCTGAGGTCGATTACCTTGGTACCCGTGAGAACTAGTTTGAAACGTCTTAAATAAGTATACCCCCTTTACCACACCTCAATCAGAACACATACGCTTAAAAATTATGTTACACCATCAGCCCTTACACTAGCCCAAATATATTAGCCAATATTATGTGAAAGAGATGAATCCAACCAAAAGTAGGGATTCTAGGGTCAAGATTTAGGGTCAAGTTCAAGATTGAACTTAATATATGTTCCCTTCATACTATTCTAAAATCTCTACAAAAAAAAGGTTATAGGAGCTTTTCAACTTTTCTACCAAATTTAATGCACTTAGATAATCACATTTAGACACTCTCGGATATTTTGAAGTTAGTAGATAGGTAATCTTTTGACTATTCGGTATGCCTAAGAATTAAAACTTTTAAAAAAAATTTTAAACTTTTTTTTATTATTTAAGATACTAGAAAAATCTTTTACGAAATATCTATAACTCGATTCACTAAAACAAGTGCACTAGTAGTGTCAATACGCTCAAACTTTTTAATGTGGGTAGTGAAATGAAGCGTTCTTGGAAGGGCCTTTTGACAGATTTACTGCATTTGGGGCCGCATTCAGACGATACTATGCTCTGTAATTCTGTAAAGGCAACTATATAAATACAAATTTAGATAATAATACGATGAAATTGTATGATTTTTGTATGATTTAAATAAATTTGTATGATTGTATGATTTAAATAAATAACAATTGGTTATAAGGCTAATTCCTTTTTTAGTTGCTAGTAATATACTCAGATAAAAAAATCGTCCAATTTCAATGTATCAAAAATAAAAATATACTTAGTATTATTATGTACCTACTACTTTGTCGACGAAGTATCGATGCGGTAAAGACATCCATCATGGATAAAAATGTCACTGGGTTAAGGTTAAGCAAAAACGCAAAGATCCACATGTCAGATTTATTACATGCAAGTTGAATCAACATTAATACCAAATTCGACACTATCGAATAAACTATTGAAAAAATATCTCTGTTGAATTGTCAAAAAAACAGGTTTTTATAAATTGAAATATGCTCGGAATTCCAATACTTACTAAACCTGTGCTTTTCCTTATTATGGTGTGCACCTATAAGTTCAACAAATCATACAAATGTATGTACTAAATGAACATTAACCAATGTAGTTCGACCGAGGAAGTACCACCGCCACGCCTATTTCTAGCGTGAAGCAGTTCTTGCGTTTCGGTGGAAGGGTGAGGTTGCCGGCTCACTTTTATATGAAGCGACCATCTCAGTCCTTGGGAGTAGCAACGCATCTATGGTCGACTTCATATACAACCCCTGTTCTATATGAAGTTGCTTACGAATGACCATGGGCGGCAGTAACCACGCACCATCAGGTGGGCCGCTTGCTCGTTTGCTACTTCATATTTATAAAAAAATTAATAATATCAGCAAACCTCTTGAAAGGAAGGCTAACCCTGACCTTCTAATTTATAACGATACATTACCTACTCACGGACGTTTAGTAGATACGGCCGCGATTATTCCATCGCATTTTATCAAGTTATAGAGCATACCTACTTACCTATATGATGCTAGTTGATAAATATTATCTTTTAAATTGTTAATATATTATATAATGTCGTCTCCATACTTTTGCCCGTACATCATCTGGTTTAAGGCAGAATCTGGACTCATTAGTGAAGAGTACTTTGCCCCAACATTCATCGTCCTAATTTAGGCACGAACGAGCTAACTGGACCGAACTACACGATGATCTGTGGTGAGCATGGGGCCTTTGGCAGGAAAGTACTCTCTCGTACCAGCTGCCTTAAGGACACTGCTTACAATAAATCTGTCGTCTCTCTGTGTCGTTATTTTTTTGCGATCTTGTCGTGTACGTCTGTTACACTCTCCAGTCAACCGGTATCGTTAACATAACGAAAAATCATAGACTTGGAAACTCGTCACGTTTGAGCCACTTTTTTGTAAGTGTAAGCAGTAAGCATTTTCAATCAAAGTTACAGCTTTACATACCTGGGCCACGCTAAAATGGGCATTATCACAGTGACTTTTCATTTGAAGTTGTTTTTACCTAACAACGACATTTTATTTTACAAGAAAACGAAAAAAAAAGTTAAATTTGTAAAAAACAATAAATACTCGCAAAATTGCACACAGTACAAACCGAACAAATTCCAAATTAACCAAGGAAGCAAATGAATGCCGTAAATATTTTTTTTATAAAATTAAAAAAAAATACATAATACTGATGTAGATGGCCAGTACGAAATAGGAAAATATTTAATGTTGTTCGACCTTTTCTTTTTGCGTTCCTCTAAATATGTTCATGAGTGTACTTAAGTATACATAGGTAAATAAATTCACGACAGACGTCCGTATGCGGTAGTAACCATTTACCAAAAAATAGTTTGCACGCTCGTTTACTACATCAAGTTCATAAAAAGATACCCACTTAACTATGAATTATTTACATTAGCTAAACTAAAATGGTATAAAACGTCACAGCCTCGCGGACAGTGCTGGGTTGGCGCGCCATCTTGACAGATTTACAGCCCTGAGAGCGTGGTGGTTACGCATTTAATGGTCTTCAGTAAAGAATTGTCACCTATATTGAGTACAGATAGAATTTCCTCCTATATTCTAGGGATAACCAGCGTATTAATGTTTATTTGATTTTAATAACGTTATTAAAATCAAATAAACATTACCAAAGTAAGAATTAAAAAATATATTTTTTTATTTTTGATAAGGGGATAAAACAATTAAATAGATTTTTATACTTCCACGTTAATATGAAAATATGAATATTATTCTCAAGTTGGATTTTTACTTACATAAGTCTGGAGACGAAATAAAAACTTGTTCAAAAATGCATTTAGGTAAAATTGTATTTTAGGTTAGTGAAACTTTATTTCTTTTGTCTATCTGTATATGTTTAGTGTTGAAGTAAGTTTCTAATTCAGTTTTAATACGTTATATATGTAGTAGTCAGTGTTTTATCCAGGAATAATATTTTTAGCGTGCTTAACTCAGCTGAGCATAACTTTATCCAAAGAATTTGTCGTTTTCCTTGAGAATAAGTCGCAACAAATCTCTAAATGTAAGAATGTAATTATAAATTTTGTTTCATTACAAAAAGAACAGATGATTGCCATTTTTTTGTTTTAAAATTTAAATTAAAATTATTCCTCGTTTACTTACATGTTTAATATGAAGGTCGAAGAGACTCCACTGTAAGGGCAGCATCACATTCTCGGACAGTGCGTGCGTCTTCCCGCGCTGACAGATTTACGGCTGTAGAGCGCAGCGGTTACGCGTCTATTGACGGCCAGTGTATTAGTTATGTATTAGTGTGGATTGGTATTTTTGTTTTGCCATAGGGTTCTTACACGCTTTACCCTATTGTGGCTCTGTACCGAGTGGTAGAAAGATGTGGGTGCATGTCGTAAGATGCCACGTAGCGTATTTTTTATTCAAAATGTGATTTTATTACTATTTCAGTTACTTTTATTATGCTGTTTTATTTTAGTAACTGAAACAAGTATTCCAATTTAAGACATCAATATTGAGCAGGTTATTTTGTCAGATTTATAAGGAGCCGGACATTTTCGATTTTTTTTTCTAACTCGCAACCTAAAGTTAGATTACTGATTTTTTTCTCAATTCAAAATTCAATCTGAATCTACTCAAATCATAGTAACTAAGTAAATATCAGATACTTTTACTTTGGAATAAACTGAAGCTATTAAATAACGAGAACGACAGCTCGGGCTCGATGGATTTACGGCATGGACCTCACTGTTCACATTCAGCTAGGCCCTACAGTCCAACTCACATATGCTATAATATACAGAATATAAGAGAGGGACAGTGTGGTATTAAAGTCAATAAAAGTTGCACTTGACTTATTATATTTCCATACGATTTTTCATTTGATGTTTGAATTATCTTGGACACTATCAGATTTAAGACAGGAGACCTTACTCCACACAAGGTTTATACAATAAATTTATAACGAACTTTTAGACCATAAACTGTCAATAAACTAGAGTTAATGCGGAGTTGGCGATAGATGATCGGATTTAGTAGTACTTATTAAGAAATTCCTTTAAAATAGTCACAAAATAATACATAGATATGATTATCTCATGACATACTTTTACATTAAAATGATTACTTATACAGAAATATTTGTTATAAAACATTCATCCTATCATTCATAATATGTTATATATTATTATGTAGTAAATCATTAGAGTCTCTTCGACTCCATAGGTACCACCTACGAATAGAATCTAGTACCTACTCTTACTTTATAACTGGTAACAAGGGTTGGACCTAATTAGTCGTATATATGAATAGTAGTGCAAGTTATGAGAACCAATTTATATAAACATTGGACAATTGGACAGATATGAGCAATTCTTGACACATGCTTTGAAACTAATTCAAAGCTTATAATAAAAAAATATCTAATATTGAGCCTTTGAGAGTGTTGAAAAAATTCTTAATATTTACTAACGATTATTGATTAGGATACGCCTGATTGATTTATTTCGCGATTAACTATAACTTGTCTGTTACGCTATCAGTACATTACTGAACATGCAACATTTGAAAAACATTCTTGATCATTAACAGGCACACTGCAATGTAAAGGGCATTGAATATTTATTTGATTTTATGATAATATGAACAACGTAATTACTAAAGATTTAAGTGTAGAGAGGTATTCATAATTACTGATAATCTTTGTTGTTTTTCTATAGATGTCAGATTGATACAATTTTCATGCTAAATAATGTCATTCAGAAAGATAACAAGTATGTAATATTGTCAAAAATATATAAACTAAAACCCTGATCGCTTGAGAACGATTGAAAATAAAAGCTAGTGAATAGAGCATTCCAAAAAAAATGAAGATATTTTTTTGGAATGGGCTATTCACTAGCTTTTATTTGATATCCATATTGCCCTAATAATGTAAAACCTTCCCACCTTCCAATCTTCTATCGCTTATGTCACTCAGTAAAACTGAGACAATTTCAATGATATGTAATATGTCATAGTCCTTTAAGCCGTATGGTCTTTTATGTGTGCCAAAGAATAGGACATACATATAGGTATAAATATATACGCTTGAAAAACATTTCTCTGCTTTGGACGCATTCGGATAAAAACATTATTTTGGTACATACTCGTACAGTGCCCTTAGTTTCGACTTCTCCGTTCCAGGCATAAATTTCAGTATACTGTCATCATTTTAGCATACTTGTATAAACACCTCCGTCAACCTATTTCTGTGGGAAATATGTAACATGTACGTAATTATCCGAAGACAGAGTTACACACTGACATTCTTTGCTTTTCTGTTAATTTGCATAAAAACGTTGATAGACGATTTATGAGCGCGATGCGAGTGCAGTAACGAACGTAAATACGTCAGGATTATGAACGCCTGAATGGCTATATTAACATAACTGGCGTGTTAGAAATTGTATTCATTTCGCATTGTCAGGTCACAGTACAAGAAATCATTCTTTATGACCGTCCGCGGCGCTGCCTCGGAGATATTATATTGTTATAATGACACGAATGTACGTGTCTTTCTTGTTATAAACTAAAGAGTTAGGTGTATGTACAAGTTAGGGCTGTCGTTAACTAAATGTCATGTCTAATATAAATCACAGAATATCGGACAAAATTTTCAACTTCCAGATATTAGCGTGCAATACTTTTTCTCTAATTGTCTCTATACTCGGTATGTGCAATTGCTGAATGTGAAAGAATCCGGAGTGTTGTTGGACCTGCCCTTACTATCTAAACCTACCCTTTTTAAAACTATCTTCGGACTGCTACAGACTTTCGTAAAACTACGACAAAGGCTAAGAGACCGAAAACAATAGCAACCACGTAAAAATAAATGTTTGTATTTTTTATTTGATTTTATTGTTTACTTATATCAAATTCCGTCTGTAACATTTTAGCTTATACGAATTTAGAAAGAATGAATATAAAGTTTAAAATCATACATACATATTAATATCGCCAGTTAAATATTCAAAACTATTTCCAGAGAGCAGCTCGGAGATTATATGACAGTTGAAAAAAAAAAAACAAAAATTTATGGTCTCGACAAACAAAAGACAGTAATGCATCACTCGTCATAAAGGACAGATTACGTGCGACAGATTTACGAGCGACTTGCATAATAGCGGTCGCCCATTACGCACAAACGCACACTTTTACATTTCAAAACAAGAATTTTTGAGTAAGTTCATTGATGATTGTTCTGGTTTAGCTAAGAAAAGGTCGAGAGTATCAAAGCTTTGTTTCTCGCATAGGGAGTCGCCACCCCTGGAGTCTTTCTAACAGGTGAGAAGGGGGTCGCAACAAGATTGTGGTCACGTGTTACATGTATAAGCAATAAAAACAATGAATGAATGAATGAATAAGATTAACTTTCCTATAATTAACTTTTTTTATAATTAAATAAAATAAAGTACCTGGTTTAAAGAAATAGTACACTAGTTCTATTGTGCACATATTTTAAAATGATATAAACATAATTACTGACATTCAGTTCACTAAATATGAGGATGTCATTACTCTTCATAGACATTATTACCAAATTCATACAGAACGAATACATACAATTTGAAATACATATTGTTTCGTGCCTCATACAAATTCATCATCACACCTTTGAACTAAACTACCTACAACACCGAATAAACTGTTACTATTATATGAAATGGAAAGGAGGTGAAACTGCACACTAACTAAACAACTAACAAACACACACTAAACGCCCAAAATGATATGTGTGTAGCCTATTCTAATTACCAAACTAAAAAGTAATGTACAAGTCACAAATTAATAATAAAATATTCAAAACCATTCCATCATTACATTACTTATGACGTAGCTAAAAAATAAAATTTACGACACAACAGACAATGGCAGTAATGCATCACTCGTCATAAAGCACAGATTATGTGCGACAGATTTACGAGCGACTTGCATAATAGTGGCCGATGGTGTATAATGGAGTAACAAAAAACTTTCACTTGGTCCGTACCCACGATGCCGAGATTAGGCGGTTTGTTAGAAATCGCACGTCTGTTCCGAGACGTGTAGGCTGTGATTCCCTTGTTTACATTAAGTTAGAAATAAGAAGTCGGTTTTTGTAACGACGGTCAATCTATTAATACGTATACACTTGCTATTAGTATTTGTGGAGATGACTATAGTCTAACCAGGTCATTAAGGCAATTTGTCTCGAAAAATCCCATATTAATTAGACACGAATAGCATTCAGAAAGATTTATACGATACAAGCTTAATTATTTTCAAACGTTTACAAGTAAGGTAATAAATTATGTGATTGCACAATTACGAATTGAGTAACATAAACCAAAAGCAATGAATTAATGCCATTTATGTATGTTCACATCTGGGATATACGATTAATTAGTATTTATTTGCCTCTTGTAGTTACTTAGCTATACAACTTTAACCCTTAACCTTACACAGGGTTCCGGTCTTCCACACTTAGCATACGAAAGAAAAAAAATCAAAATCTAGTCAGCTATTTTGTTTCGCAGTCCGCCACTGTTAGAACTCTGCGTTAACAAAGTTAGAGCTTCGCCCATGACCTTGCTAAAACAATAAAAACCCATAAGACAATATTTTATTATAAATAACTTTAAAAATTGATCATGGTATATTAGGGTTTATAAATATATATCACTTTTACAACTTATAAAATTTATGTTTTATTTCTTATCAACCATTCCATAATAGGGAGTAGGTAGGTAAATGACGTACTACTGCAAAAAGTGACACGGGCTATTAAATAATTAAGTCAAGAAATTAAATAACCAATCTTAGTAGTAAACAATTATTTACAATTATTTAAATCATATCATATCATAGTAATTTTTGTATCAAAGTTAAAAATTAACAATCAAAGATGTATTCCGAAACTTAACGAACATCATTTTCTCTATACTTAATTTATTTATCGTTTAGCACAAATTATTAAACAACACATATATTTAAATAGTGATATTATTATGATTCTTTAATTACAATCTCGTTATTTGTACCCGCAGGTTGCTCAAAAATAGACGTGCGTGAGTTTAGAATATAATATCAGCTAATTAATAATAAATCAACGGGCGGATTACCCGTGACGTCGCCGGGACAAATGTTTCCGGTGAACGAGGGGCTTTTATTATTTTCATTATTTTTATTTACCAAATAAAAATTTATGGACGGGCAGACCGCCTTCCGAGAGATTTAGCGAGTGTGTCATAGACTCGGGAGCTGAAAACTCGATCTGCTTTGAAATATGAACGGTTTTAATGGTTCCGCGGTGTACGTCCGAAGGTTCGTTGATATATCGCCGTATTTGTATTATCGAAATGAATTCGTTTTGTTGTGACCGAGTGGCTCAGTTGTGTAATACATTATGTACATTTATTTTAAATATCCTACCTGTCCACATGTTTCGTTCCAGTCGGACGACATAACTCGAATAGATGACTGTTTTCTATTAATTACGTGAAATGTTTTAATGACGCCGTCTAATATAAAAACCAAGAATGTCCTCTACGTTCAAATACCTGTTTCCTCGTTTAGTAGGTTTCGGCCAACAAAACGAGCAGATGTTTTTGAGCAATATCACCACAAACTAATGTGAAGTCATAAAATAGCAGGCGGCAATTCATTCATTAAGAGCATTAAAAGTGCATTCATATTTGCTGCATCCACACCGTTTGCCTGCGCAAAAAGAGGAGCGCAAAGACAAAATGTGCGATCGATTATTGGATACGGATAATGATATTTACAACGTTTAATATATAACAATTATTGCAAACGATAGTTGCGCTACAATCGCTTATTGGACAGAGAAAGAAACACTATCTGGCTCAATTTATCTACAGCTGGCTAGCAACAGACACACGCACCGACAATAAGTTGTATTACAAGGCTGAGTACAAATTTAGGCGTCCTCCCACTCGGCTCCGCTCGATTATTTATAATAAAGCCTTTTTATACATTTTGTTTCCGATTCAACATAAATAAGATATGTTATTTAAAGCCAATATATCACTTGACAGGTGGTAGGCAGGCCTGTTCGATCCGATTCCCCGATTAATACCTAATCCCTCAATTGATAGGGTCGATATTCGTGCTGTGAGTCCCTCGGGTCGTCGGGTCGTAACAGACGTTTCATAAGATTTATACATATATCAAAGTAAGGCTTTGTGTGAATGTAGTGAGAGATTTTAATCAACGTCCGAATGCACAGGCAATAAGTCGGGGTCTGGCATTCGAGTCCGGGCCGTGCACAGGATGCTCGATGCGAGCAATTAAGTTGAAACGATTAATCAATAACATATCTGAATATATCTCGCAAATATCTACACGATCTTGCCGCTGAGGGTATTTACCTAAAGTGCGAGCCGTTTTAAGTTTTATAACTCGAACTCTACATGCAACGTAGTGGTAGAGTTCAAAAATACTTTATCTTAGCTTATATATAATTTACCTATCTCTGCGTTTTAAATTATTATAATAATTATTTATAAACATTTGATGATATGAAAATATATTGAAATATTTGTTACGTTGATATTATCTTAGTTAATCTGAATGGAAGCAACCTGTAGGAACTGCCTAGTCCCTCTGCGGGACCAGTCGGTTAATGTAATTAGTGTAATAATTTATTACGACATAACATACAACAGTTTATTTTTATGCAATTAACGACCAAACAATATATTCAGCGCATTTAGATCGTCAGTGTGTGATACTAAGGAACTATGAACGCCGTCAAGAATTGATTGAGTGACGACTAGTGAATAAATTTTATACGCCCTGGCATGCTTTGAAGGGAGTTCATTTCCGTTGGCTCAATAGATTATCCTCTAACTTTAGATCTGGTGAGACTTTTAGGCACATTAAGTACCTTTTTTTGGTAAAGCCCTTCGGTGGCCTTCCTCAGCGCTTGCAGGGGACTCCGGGATCTCCAGTGGAACGCACCGGTGTCCCCTAGCGCAGCGCCCCTCACGGGCTCATCTCTTGGAGGACGCGTGGCTGTCCCCCTACATCTTCCAGCGTCTGTGACGAAACGAAGTCACACATGACTTCCGTCCTTCTCAAGGTTGCTGGCTGGGCGCTTCAAGCTCCCACTCTAGCCGCCCGCAACTCCAGAAACCCCCTTCTAGTCACCTTTTAAGATAGGTAGGGGATACCGTAGCTGTATTCTACTCCTCGGCTACAGAGGAAAAGCACGTTTAATACCTACTCGATTATTTTTATAACTATTAGATGCACTCAGACATCGCCAGAGGCCCTGGTGATTTAAGTAACACATGTTGACTAAATTATTCCACCTTAACATCGCGTTGGACTGGCAGGCAGAAGTATGATCCAGGTGTTGGACATAAAGTGTTGCAGCCAAACTAAATGTATTAGGTACGTATCTAAAGATTTAAGACCCAAGAACACGCAGAGTTGAAAATTTCCCTCCCATAGAACGGCGCGTTGCTCACCCGTAGAAGTAACATTATGCACGGCTATTTACAATATTGACAGGTTATATTTCGAAACACTTGCGCTGGCTTGCGTTATGATTTACGGCACTTATTAACTAAGACCGACACTATCGCGCTCTATCAGAATGTGCAATGTTTTATGCACCTTTCATAAACATGCCCATTAGCAGCTTTAATGCAACTAATTTTTATTACAATAACTACGATTACCGCCATCTAGTGAGTATGGTGGGCGAATATACGCCGAAGTTTAAGTGTTTAAAGCTGTTGAGAGCGTCTCTGGAATAATTCTGCAACTGAAGATTTATTTTTGTGATTGAAGCGTATATATATAGTCCAGTTGAGGATTAGTAGCCACTCTAGCTCATACATATCAGTACGATACCAAAAGAACCATGATCCCTGACGACGAAGATCCAATGGCCCACTGTAAAATGTCAACATGTCAACTCTACACCGCTACAAGGAAGTTGATACGGTGGTGGTGTCGCAGTCGATCCAAGGGTTCTGTCAGCTGGCTTAAAAGTTAGTAAAGCTTAAGGGTAAAGACAGTAAAGGGAAGGGCGAGTGTGGCAGTGAAGTGAGTGAAGTGTTCGTTGCGTCGGCGGCTGACGCGGCGGCGAGCGCTAATCGATGCGCGCCACTGCGCTGTCTTCCGACGGCGGCCATTACGCACCTTTATGACCACCCGGCTCCGCCGCCCGGCCCCCGCACCCCGCTCTAAGGCGGCACATGACGAATCAATATGCCGCCGACCGACTCAACACTTATTTATTTGACACGATTTATTAGCCGAATGCCTGTAAACTTTTATGCGCCCCCTCTCCCCAGCGAGGGATGCTTTATGATGGACAGGGCCGTGATAAAATTCTATGTTTCTGCTGCCGTCTACGTTTATTGCGAATCGGAACAGATGTCTGGAGTGTTCGACGCTGGGGCTCTGTGGCGAAATTATTTCCGAATTTTAACGGCGCGACGTGTCTGCTTTCTGTCGGCCCAACGAGCCGCCCATCGCGCCCTCTGTTGAAACTAATAGCCCCACAACTTACCCCGTTTCCTTTTATCACAATAATCTAATAAAAAGGGTATAAACACGGAAATATTCTAACCAATCATCAGTTGAAAAGCCTATTCAAATCATCTCTCATCCATGATAATATGTTTCAAACTGCAAAGTTCTAAAGGCTAAATGAAATTTGAACTCTTAAACGCTCATGGCACTTAGCATTCCTATTCTAGTAAACTGGTAAACACGTTATTGTAGGTACTTAAGACGAGACAGTCATATACAAAACTTCCAAATTTATGAGCACGAATGAACTCATATATTACGTGAGTAGTTTAGTAAAGTTTACATTAAGTTAATGAAATCTAGCCGACATATCATGTACATATCTATTAAAAAACCTGATTGCCGAGTGTCACTTTGTGAAACAGAAACAGCAAATGGGTAAACAGTCCTCATAGTAATGGGCAACTGACGCTAATGGAAATCTGTAGTCAATCCCAGATAGAATTGAAGTCCTGCCTAACATCGACCACGGATGTAAATATGTTGCTACCCCAGTGGACAGCGGGAATGGGCATGGAATCTAAGAGGTTCTATGTTGTCTTATATATAGAACCATAATTCTATATCATTCCAACGGTTTAAGAAACCCGTCTAATTCCATTCTGGTAGCACCCCTGCCACACCTTTTCAGTCTAATTATAACAGTGTTAAGTTAACTATGGTCTGGTTTAAAGGATAAGCGGTGTCAAGAGTGTGAAAAAAAAGTAATAGGTATATTGTACAAAGAAAAGAGAACCCGCTGAGTTCCTTGTTGGACCATTTCAGTTGAGGTCGTATTCCGCTTCGGTGGTAGTGTAAGAAAAAGTACCTACTGTAACTGACAATTTGCTAGGGCCTCTGTAGGCCTATTCTAATAAAGACATTTCATACCATATAGTTATAGCGAGCGTTCTAACTTAAATCTCAGGGATAGAAATCTGCATCTGTATTTGGTAGACCTCAGGATTTCTTATTTCATCTGGGATGATCACAGGTGTCCATGGGCGGTAATGGCGCCACCAGCAGTTCAACCGCGTGCTCGTTTATTACTTCTGCCATACTTCTTCTATTCCGAACCTACTCATTATTAAAACACTAATCCGACCACCCCGATGCACCTTTGTGTGTAAGCAAGCCCTTCTTATGGCATTCAATTCGCATTCGCTCCATTAATTACTTAGAATTTTATTTCGCCGGTTGCAATTAACATTTGTTACTTTAGTCGCGGGCTGTAGACAAAATGTCGGACGGAAGTGTGTAATTTTTTCACAAATATTGCGGAAGGAAGGCGACGCTTCCTGCGGTCTGTTAAGATGGTTTTTATGCTAATCGCGAGATTCGTTGGGTTTTCTTTTAGCGCGGCAATTATTCACGGAGTGCGGTTGCGAGTCGCCCTTAAGAAATTACTGGCGGTTGCGCTTACGTAGATCATTGTTTTGGTGAATACCAATGGGCTCGTATGAATGGAAGTCGTTCTTTGACAACGTTTATTGTTCTTACATTCGAATTCAAATGGCTTGTTCAAAGTTGATACCTATAGAGCTCCTCGTAGACGATAACTAACTGTCGTTGCTTGAGAAGTTGTTTGCTATGGAGGAGCGGCGCAAGAAACTTTGTTAAGTTTTCGACTTTTTATTCTATTATCAAAATAAGACTTGACAAAATTAATAAATTGGAATCGGAACAAAACAAAAGGAGAAATAATATATGTTGGTATTACTTTGATTTTTGTTGTTTTACTAACCAACGGGGCTCTGCAGTGCTCCTATGAAAGTTCAGGAGTTTTGGTTCACTTGTAACAAAAAATAAAGAGAAGTTTTTCAGTTTAAAAGAAAACAACCCGATTAATTGTGAAAATAATAAATGCGTGTTACCTATATACTGTTAGTTTGACTATTATTGTAAGTAATTACAGTTACTTAAAATTCACATATCTACCTACCTTGTAAGAAAAAAATAATAAAAAAATAGCTTTTATCGTTAGCAAAAGGAAAAATAAATGAACAGTTACTAGTCTTCGATTTCCTAATTAAGCTTAGCTAGATACAAAACTTATTTTGCTCAGCCCGCTACCGAATTATCTTCTAACGTAGAAATAATGACCAATATTCGGTGAAATATTGAGAAAACACGTGAAATGCGAGTTGCCCGGAAGGGGTGGCCATAGTTAATTTTTATGGGCAACATATGAAACATGGGCGGCGTTGTACCGCTTAATGACTCTACATAGAGTCCTCGCGTCCTCCGGAGAGATATTAAGAACTTTAGGATAAAAGTTTGAACTAGTAGTTTTGTTTATTTCTTATGTCCTTTACATATAAACTACACAAAAAATGGTTAATACGTACTAATAATGTTGCAAAGACAAGTAAAAAAAACGTTCAGAAAGAAAAATGCCCTTAATTAATCCAAAATTCTCGTACGTACATATTGAAACCTTCTGAGATTTCGAATACATAAGTATATTAATAGGTACATTGTATAGTATGGTAAGGTATAGTAAGTAGGTATATCTTCGAAATTTACATTCACATAGACTCTTAGAACGTTAGGTTCCTAAATAAAATGTTTATTTCTTTAAAGGAAAACTCAACACAAAAAATATTGTATACGAGAAAAACTTAAACATTTAAATATATTATCAGGTTTGTTCTTGGAATTTAATTTCAAATACAAACCAGCCACAGAACTATAACATACTCTTATGTTACAAAGTTTTTTTCTAATACGAAAGAAAATAAATTCTTTACTCTATACTTATAATGTCATTACTGAGTTTTGTTAGTAGCAACTGAGTTAGAACTGCGCTATCATAGAAAACACGTAATATATGAGAGAGGTCCGGAAAGGGGTGGCCATAGTTAATTTTTATGGGGTAGCATATGAAGCATGGATGCCGTGTAAGCTTAATGACTCTACATAGAGATCGGGCTTTAGCACAGGCGAAGGTTATTAAATTTTACGATAAAATGTTGACATTTCAATTCTAGACGACCATTTTTTCGAGTATAAAAAGCATCTGTCGTAAAAAATTTATAATGTCAAAATTATAAATGACACATTTTAAAACAATGTTCTCCTATTTTTCAACAATAAAAGAAACGGAAATTATTTTTGTAACAGAAAATATCTACTTATACATATTTTAACGTAAGTTTTTTTCGATTAGTATCGATTAGTCTGTAGTAATAAACTAAGTGCAAGAAAACATGATATAGGTACATGGGGCGCCCGGAAGGGGATGGTCGGAGTTAATTTTTATGGAGCAGCATATGGATGCAGGGTCGACATTCCAATAGAGACCTTTCTGCTTCCACAAGACAATTTGAAAGTTAATTAATTTAGTGCCATCTGCTTATTTCATAAATTTTATAATAAACGCCTAGTGAAATGATGACAGCAACAAAGATATATGATGGAAAATGCAATCCACATATGTTTTAATACTTGTTTTAAAAAAACGGCTTTGTTAGTATTTTTAGTAAGGGTGGTGGTATGATTATTACAGACGTCTAAAATACCATTTAGCAAAAGACGAACTACATACTTATGTCTTAACCTTCAATTGCAATAATATTTATCCAAAGTTATATTACATAGCCTACGTCTAGCTCTCTGTATTTTAAGGAGGTTTCCATTTCGCATCTATTCTTTATATCGGAATTCATTAGGATAGAGTTATCTCATCCAAGATATAAGGGAAAATGGAATCCACTTATTCTCACCTCGGCAGCTGAACTGATCAATCTGTCGATTGGCTGCGCATGCAAATGCGAAACAATTCCGCGTTACCCTTCCCGCCTCGCTCCGTACTCGAATGCATAACAGACAAACAGGCTAATCCCGGCGTTATCGTAAATTGTCAGTTTATGACGTGCGGAACGACCGCGGGGGGCAGGGAGGCAGAGTTTTCTAATTTCGCCCCCTGCGCCCGTTTTGATGCGCTAATTCGTGTAAGCAGTTTCTGAACGTGCTTGTTTCGAGTTCACTTCGTCCTGACAACGCATCGATACACCCCGCGCTACCCAATCTCCAAGATATAAAGTCGACTTTAAAACGAAACCGACTCGCGCTTACCTTGGCAAGGTTATCGTCGGCTTTTACATAGAGTTGCGCAATTTACATACATTTGTTTGTTCGGTTTTTAAATTGCGAATTAACCGTGTTAATCGCAAGTGGTGTTTTGCTAAACGCTCTGAATTAAAAGTTATTGACGCCTAGATATGAATACGTATCGTTTGCTAAAACTTTTCAACGCTTATTGTTTTAAGCTTTGTACGGTGGACAAAAAACACTAATTAAATTTTTGTAGCACTTCGGTCCAACAAATGTAGACATGAATAGGTCGTCACGGCCACCTTGAGCTGTCGGCAAAACGACAGTTGCAAACATATTGTGAGAGAATAGTCATTCCCACACAACAACAAAATAGATGGCAAACTAATCATTTGGACAAATATGTCGAAGGCACGTACCTTGCAGCTTCGGACGTGAGGCGGATATTACATTACGGGCGATCCGCATCGCATCGGCGCGGGCGCATCACCAATTAATACTCTTCATTTAATCGATTCCTTCAATTATAAGCAACTTGATATACGTTAATCCTTTTCGGCCGGCCTCTGAGCCTCCCCGGGATATTCTTGGCTATAATTACGTGGGAGGCGACCTCTATTGACAAGTATTGATGTTTTTAATCTGATGTTAGGATAAGACATTAGTATGCGCGTCCGTCCGTCCGCGTGTTGATTTGTGGCCGGCCGGCTCATTGGCTCGTAATTATTGGATTTCGGCGGTATATTTATTGGCATTTCTTCTCAGTCGCCTTGATTTATCATTGGGCTGTCGTTCCAGAAATTATTGCGTTGCTACGTTCGTCTGTTGGATGTTTTTTTTTTGTTTATTAACGCCGAATCCCAGAGGTGGAGGCAATACGTCATGTTTCAATACGTTACGCGTTAGGACACATGATCACCTCCATTAAGGCGCGTCTCCCGACGGATTAGCGCCGTCAACGCGTCGAGTAATGAGATGGCGAAAATATTGGAAATATCGCGACAATAATAAAGGTGTAATAGGGAGATGGGACGCAGCTGGGCCGCCGCCGCCAGGGGCGCTGCCGGCACGTGAGTCTAACAATCGAACGTGAACCATTTTTAAATAATCACTTATCTGTGAATATGTTTTTCATCTATCTTGCTTCGGTTCTTTTCATGACAGATTGATTTTTCAGAAATTAATTAAGGTTGAGATTGCTTGTGAAATGCAATAAGTGCAAGAAAAAAAGATTGTAACTGACAATTTGTAAGTGCCCCCGTAGGCTTAAGCAAAACAAAGACATTTCATTTTATTTCAATAAGATGTTGATCATTGAAGTTGTATTTTACCTTTTATTATAAATATAATTATGGTACTTGCGTAAATTTACATTAATAAAACGTAATCTCAGACTTAGTCACATTATTTTAATACAAATTAATTGAATTCTTATTTAAAACCACTATATTACGATCGTAGACATTATTAGGACAACTTTATCTTTATTGCTACCGCACTAAAACGATAAAACGTCAATTTAGATTTTTTTTTAATAGAACTATTCACACAATCTCTTTTTATTATCAAAGATGATCTTTATATACCTTCTTATAATTTTTGCAGTATTTTATTTTATTTAAAATCTTTTATTATTTAACTGCAATGTTTGTACGTAAGTATGTTTTAAAACTTGTGAGTTTTATTACCACCTAGTGTTTTACGTGATGGCTGTCCGTAATGCATGAGATTTTATGGGGATTTTTTTGTAGAATAGGTACCAACAATACGTGTTAGAAGATGCATTCAACCCTGACACTAAGGTAGGTACTGCATTTCTTGGCAATAAAAATAATACCTACCTGTTATATTTAGTTCAAATATTTAATGTTTAATTCATGAAGTGAACAAACTATCGATTTCCAATCCACATCAATTACTAATAACATATTTAACACCAGTATAAATAAGTAACTTTTTTTATTTCTATGCAAAAAATGTATTCGTATTTTATTCCTTTTTTAAATTATGAAAACAAACTCTCATAGGATAACTTACCTAGATTAAAAATATTCTCTCACTAGCGCGCCAAAATGATGGATCAACGTCATGTGCGGGTTTTCTTTTTAAAACGCAAACAAAGACGCGGGAAAATTGCATCCAGCCAACATCAGCTAATTCCCTTGCCAATCATCCGCTGAAGTCAATTTTCAATTTTCTCCGTTAATAAGCACGTCAGCGCGCGCCGCCGACAATACGCCAGCTTTTTATTTTATTGTATCTATATTCAATATGTAAGACGGGCGACATTTTTACACATTTTGCAACATTTTTAATTTTGCTTAAAGCAGTAGGTAATATAGAGACATATTTTGGGTTCCAAATTAGTTATATTTTCTTTTAATTAACTTTTGACGAGTTAAAACTATTTTATAAGTTAATTAAGTCATTTATCGTTGTTATATTAATGTTTTTTGATCTACGTAGCGAATTTTATTTCTTTCAAGAGATAAATGATTAAAAAGAAGTAAACAGTAAATAAATTACAGAAAATCTGATGCAGATAAATTCTAGTGTCTATTCTAGGGACAACTTAGGGACCCCATATACATACATATTGGTATCGGAATCCGGTTTTCCGGACTACAGCTCCTAGCCTATACGTAACGATATAATATAAAACGTTTTTTTTTTATATTGGCACTCGAAAATATACGCTTGAAGTTATAAATAATAAAAATTTCATTGCAAAAGTTAATAATAAATGTCCGAATAAAATTATTATGACTCCTTTGAGAATATGTCAGTTCCGTAAAGTTACAATGAATATGTTTCATAATTTCAACAATTACGGCAAGAGCAGAGTGGCGCAGTGGAAGCGTGCTGGGCCCATAACCCAGAGGTCCGTGGATCGAAACCACGCTCTGCTATTTTCTTTTTTTATTTTTTTTATTCTCTTATATTTTTATATAGTAAAATTAGTAGTATACTTTTTTTTTCAAACAATGTTCTCGAAACATTTTATTCTACAATTTAATTCACCAAAAACTTTCATATTACATCAAAACATTCATATGAAAAATTATTATTTGTTTTAAATAAATATTTGGTGTAACAACTATTTCGCAACTTTTTAAATCCTATTATAATACTATTGTTTTATTATTTGTCTTTATTTCGGTTATTTATCTTTTAGTAAGACGTTTAGTATAGCTAACATACGATACCGTTACCTGCAGCGCCATCTGTTGGCAACGTTTGTAGTCTAATATTACGGCTATAGGGGCTAGTACGGTATTTTTCAATCGTGTTAAATATAATTATAATTATTATAAATAAAACTTATGTTATTTGATTGAATGTAGCTTTCTAAATATATCTGATAAAGTATTAATACAACTACGAAGTTAATCATCGCCCAACCTTTATTAGTAGCTGGGTAATAAAGGGATGAATTCACAAACAAAATCTGGAAGCATGAAATTTTAAATAGAAAAAGCAGTTACAATACTACAATATTAGGAAATTTAATCATTGGGTCCCAAAATAGGGAATAAGTATATAAAAAACCACTATTGAATATAGGTAATACGGTAATTTTACACTCTTCTAAATTGGGTAATCGTTATAAAAGTTTACTTAATCATATATTAATGTGTTGTGTGTTTGTATGTATTGTACCAACTATACTGACGATTGCATTATAATAGATAACAGCCAATTCCTTTAATGCAGCTTGTATAAGTGGTCATAGTCTATTGGTACCTAGACATACCTACCCACTACATATGAATAACTAAGATATAATGTCTGCCATAATATCCGCCAATCAGACTAGATAAGTATTAGGAAGATAAAATCAACTTACATGAATTGTATTTCCTCGTTCACACAAAATATTTGCAAAAGCACTTCTAACTGGCTTTAACATACCTGATATGTTATTTATATATTTTACACAAACATTTATTAGGTATGGGAATATAATACCTAAGTAGGATATAGGTAAAATCATGCTTTTCGCACATTTTTATAACACTATTTAAATACTTAGTATGAAACTAAGTATTTTTTATTTAAATATAAAATTAATTGGATTCCTATTTTCAAAAATTACACTTAAAAGAAATCCTTGTTAGAATTTGTTTTAATTTAAGAAAACGAACATAAATATATATACAAATATAGGCGCAGTAAAGTTGTTTGTGAGTGAGTGGTACGTAATTAGTACTGCAATACTTGTGACACTGTAATTGCAAATTAGAATAATCCAGATAGGTACATAAATATTAACATGTCGCTAATATCTTGAGAGAGCATTGGTAACGCGGGTTTGCCTAACTTTCCAGATATTTTCGTGAATCTTATCTACACTCTTCGAATTTGATGACTAAATGTAGGTACGTTAGTTTTGATTTTGCTTATTTCTGTTACTATTAAAAAGAGGTTTAATGGCTATAAATAACTGAGTTCTTTTTCTAGTAAATAAGTATTCCTGTAAGCAAACTTTTAGCAGGATTGTAGGTACATACTTTTTGTTCTTTTTTAAAAATAAAGGTTAACACATTGGAGGCTAGGAATTCAAGTCCTCCCATCTGTAATGTATTCAAATGTAATCACTTAAATCCATCCGCCACCTTCAAGAAGAAAAATCTAGAACGACAACATATTCCTTTCGATAAGAAGATTGTCAGGTCTCCCATTGAAAAACCATATTCGCCAGTGGGTACAACATCTCAAAAATCAACATTCAATATTTAAATCCTACATATTTTTGTACAACAAAAATAAATACAAACGTAAGTATTACTTACCTATTAGGTAATTATTTTTAGCTGTATACAAGCGCCCTAAATTCAGTTAATTATATCCATGGTCGGAATAACCGTAACTCGAATTAGACGGAAAAGTACTAAATGGTTATTTTTGGTTATCAAAAGGACATTTGCATAAAATGTGGGGAAATTCCTACGATACTTGACTGACAGGTAGTTAGATATGTGCGAGTAAGTGGCACATCTGTCACATAAAGTCACACCATGTCTAGCGACTAATTGATGTACAAATATCTAGCACAAACATTAATTAGACGATACGTAGCGAAATTCTATTTATGTCTTTTTTGATATCGAAACAATTGGGTGCTGTTTCGGGTTCCGTTTACAAGGGGTAAGAACTCTCTGTGTACTGTTTAGTAACCGATTACTATGTCTTATTTTAGAGGTAGAACCAGTGTAGTACGACCGGGGAGGTACCACCGTTACGCTTATTTCTAGTGTAAAGCAGTTTTTGTATTACGCTGGATAGGTGTGTTTGCCGGTTCACTTACATATGAGGCGAGAATCTTAGTCCTCGACTTGGAATCTTAGTGATCGACTTCAGATAACCTGTTCTATATGATGTTGGTTACAGATTTATTTAAAAAGAAACAGAAATAAAATTAAAAAAAAGATAAACATAAAGAGGGGACCCCATACAGGAAACCGATATTGGTTGGCATTTTTCAGTTAAAAACATGTTTATCATAATAGGAAATACTTAAAATTTTCACAATGCATGTACTTAGCCGTAATGACAACAAATACTAAAAATAGAATGAAAATCGGTGTTACAGAACCCTCCGCGCCGAGTTCGGGTCACACGTGACCAATTTTTATAAATTTAAAGTAGGTATTGAACATGCACTCACTTGACAGAAAATGTCATAGACAATACGAGTAAACATTTGTGTAATGACTTGGTGATGCTATTGAAATCGTACATGAATTTAGCAACAAATATGTATCTTAGAACTAACTTAGTCGCGTTGCGTATTTGCCATTTTCTTATAACCTTTAGGTAAGACTGCAATCTTATTTGATATTTTTTATTTATTTTATGTTTTTACCAATTTCCAAAGACTTCAAAAGCCATTTGCCGTCAAATGGACAGTATGTTTCTTTCCCTAAGTGTTTTATAAGTAAATCCGTAGGAAAAACAATTTATCTACGCACACATAAAGTCGCGCATACGAACGAATGTAAATATTTTATTAAAGCATTGTTCGTATCTGTGCGTAGGATCTGGGTAGGTCGGACTACCCCACTTTAAGGGCGGTAATCGCCCTATTTGCATAAACAGACACACTTGTCTATTGAGTGGTGATAAATATTGCCATATTATTTGCAATTCCTTTACTTCATATTATTTCCTACAGTTGTTATAGGGGAAAAATGTTTTGATTCTGCAGGCAATGACTGAGATTTCATTAAGCATTTAGTATCAGTGCCCTTATTACGTGTTTCTTACGTTACAGATAGCGAACATCGTTTACGTTTTAAGATAACGTTTACGTAATAAACTCGTACTTAGGGCGTAGTTCTTAGAACTAACAAATTTCTACCTACATACATATATATAAACGAACTTTGCCAGCGTAGGAGAATAAGACCTTTGATTTTAGGACTAGATCCCGATGACAGTCATGTTGTCACGGGTTCTCACACATGCTTATACTCTACCAGCTAACGCCTTAACATTGCTTAACAAAGTAAGTTTTAGTGCCTTAAGACTATTTAGGGAGGAACTCTGTTAACTAATGCTTTCGAACAGCTCTACAGGCTTCAGCTGCACTGTCCCTGGAGAGCTTAAGAAGATATTCTGAAGTCTTAGGGAGGACCCAATGATCTGATTCGGTCTTCTTTATTCTGCCCACCTGGCCATCATAGACTAATCCAATGGCCACCATTTCGTTCTTCCAAATCGATTGTCATTTTACGAAACGATGTAGTCTGCCCTTTCTACTCCAAGCTTCTAACATCCATTATAATAGCAGTACCTCCGTTTGTCCTAACCTAAGGTTCATAAGTCACATAGAAATCAAAGGCAATTGGAAACACTAGATACAACCAGCAAATGAATATGTAAATCTAAGCCATTACGATTATTACGGATCGATAATAGTACATCATTTAAATAGTCAATCAGTTATTGCGGCGGGGACGTGCTCGTAAATCAGTGGTGGCACAATAAACTGGTGGATTTCAATTAAACATAAATCTTGCATGACGCGCGGGTAATGGAGTCGAAACGCTCCATTCTTGAGGGAGCGATTTTCTTGTATGCAATTATCTGTCTATGCCGCGTTTGTGTGCTCTGCCGTTTGCTTGTGGGGGTGACTTCCAGACTTTTGACTGAGCAAACACATTCAAATAATCTAGCTATATTTAACGTCTTTCACTGAGAGTTTGTTTTTATATGAATTGTGTTGTTAAGTCCACCGGTAGACGTATACCCCTAAATTACAATAGTTTTTGAAGATCGAGTTGTAAGTATACAAGTGAGGTTTACATGACCTTAAATAAGTACCTCCTCTACCTGAGGAGTTATTGATTAGCAAAAGCATGATTCTAGTTGAGAAATTCACTAGGTAAGTACACATCCTGATTAAGTACAGGTCATTTGCATCGTAGTTGTCAGGAATCCTCATAATATTGTGAAATAACTGTGCATATAAGTTTTAAATACGTTTAAACATGCTAACCAAACGCATGTATCATGAAACTTTGTTTCTAATCTGTAGACGTTGGTCAATGGATTCGCCTCCGGGGATTGACTGATTCATTAACGTCCCGGGACGCACAGAATTCAAAATTTTGCAAAATGCATTGAACGTTTGAGATTTCTTTTCATCTTAATGGTATTAATGAGTTTTATAACATCCCCATATTCCGCACTACACTATATCACGCATATTCCGCGCTTTACCCCAAGTCATTAACACCCACCGTCCATGTACAGGATCAAAATAATATATAATATTCATGTGCCACTCATTGTAAACTTTAGCACCTTTAAGCAAAAATCCTATCTAAATCGTGTAAGCTGTTTTCATGACTTAGGTAAATGGAAAGGTAGAAAATAGAAAAAAATATATGCAATATACTATCCTGTCAAATAATGACAATATTGATTAACTTTCAGATACAATTCGATCGTCCTTCCTGGGGGAAAGGCTGCTACCCCTACTAGACATATTAACACGGCCTGTTTCAGTTATGTCCCCAAGGGTAATCTATGGTAGACTTCAGATCTTTTAAGTAAGTTAGTTCTGGAATGTATGTGCATACTTATAAGTACATCAAGTGCTTGCAGTGTATTGTGAAGTTTAAGTGAAATGTATTCTCATGAGTGAAGCACGGCCGGCCATTGCACACGCGTCCGTCATGCAGTTATCAACGGCGCGCTCATCTCGGCAACAAAGGCGAGAACGCATTGCCAGTTCACGTTACCACAGATCCGTATCGGCTACAAGTATATTACCCGCACAATGGGCCGCGAGGGCCGCCTATCCGTCATTGGTTTACCCGCACTGCCATCATTACTCCGCGTCAGGCGCGCGCGGGATCGAACGTCCGCGCGCGGTCATTACGCCGGCCAATCACTACGCTGCGCCGGCGCACCCCGCCGCGTTCTTTATAAGCGCATGCGCGGGAATATATCACGCGTCAACTGAAAAGGGGTTTTTACAAACGTATCTCGTATTCGTCATCGTTAACCGCGGCGGAGGCTGGCTCGCGCGGCGTCCAATAAATAATCGTGGAACTGACTTATTTATAAAGCGCGTCAGGAGGGTTGCTTTTTTAAAGTCACGTTCGACTCTTGACACGGATTTGTGGAAATTGATGCGTTCCTTATCCCGTGACCTGACGCACCTGTCGTGACGATTGTCGCCCGTAAGGCCTTACGATAAACGTCATTTCTTTATTAGCTACGACGCGTCTATATTTGTTTTTATCGGCGCTCCGACGAGATGAAAATGAGTGAGGTTAATATTATTCATGGGCAAGTACTTAACGACAAGACGGACGATATACGCGAGGAGCTTAATAGGAGCGTATAAGGATAAAATAAACCATTACGACGGACAAACGAAAGAATTATTTGTCTGTATGACGACTTCCCGGGGAGCTTCGTACTTGATTATGGACGATCTCAATTTACGGCTTTAAAACTTAGGGGACATCGTGTACGGCTTGCAAAGTGACAGGCGATTTATTTATTAAGCAAATATCAGCGTGATAGCAATATTGTTTCTGCGTATGCGCCACCGCTAAATCCGAGTCTTTTAATAAAAGTTGATGCGTATGTAGTTCCGCCTATATGTATATCGTAAGCAACTGCTTAATAAAGTTAAGCCATGTAAAGTGCGGTAGGAAGTTAGGGAAGTGGATAAGTTATTGCTTATTTCGCATCCGTTCTTGGAAGGACACGATAAACTGTCAGTTTTGTCGACTCACGAAATAGGTGTGGTGGTGCCTCCCCGGTCGAACAGTACTAGATGTACCACCTTCTGTCTTGTTATCAATAAACAGCAGTTGAGGCTTGTCGGCCTTTTGACACTACGAAGACATCAGACACAGGTTCTATACTTGTTGCCCCATGTCAATAAAGGAGTCAGGGGTAAAGGAAAAGTAAAGTAAAAGTAAGTGAGTTCTCGTGCTCAGTAATGACACATTATTGAAACAAGTCAATAAAAGTGATATATCTTAAGAATAAATATAGGTGCTTAGCATCGTAACAAAACAGGTAATCTTGATAAGTGTTGCAATTAACAACGGAATAAAAAACAGTTAAAATTTTATATTTTTTATAAAACAAGACAGGAATGTTAATTGAACTCGATCCCACAGTAGGTATGCGTTGTTATACAAATGTATACTTGAGGATTAAGTTGGAATGCCATAAATAATAACATAAAAATTGAAAATACAGCAGCGCAAGTCAGAATCCAAAATGTAAAGATGCATCATGACTTATAAACGGAAACCATTAAATACAATCCTTTAAATGAACAATATCTTCTTTACCATAATTTACAGCTCTAAACAATTCCGGAATTATCAGGACACGAATGGTTTTCAATAAATCCGCTGGATTCCGCATAAGTCGCGCACGCAATGCGCCCATCAACAACACTTTGACCGCTCTGTCTAAGTCGGAACGCCAGCGCCGACTTAATCAGCCATCTATAACACCTTTACACTGCTTGTTCTGTACTCACTTTGTCATTTTCAATCGCCTTTAAGCTTGAACTTATATTTAAACGTATTGGCTAATCCTAAAATTAGCTGAAGTTGCTTCACGATCGAAAGGTATGTTAGGATATGACTAGTGGTGACGAAACTGTTCGTGGTCCTACTCCACCCATTGCTGTTAAATCCTCAAAAAAATTAATGTTCCTTTTAAATGAAAAACACCATACAGTGTTTAGTATACGTAAGTCGTATATGGGTGATTGTCAAATTTTGGGCAGGTAAACCAGTCCCGTATTAATTTTTACTTTATATTAACTAATTATTCTACACTCGCTTAAAAACTTATACCGAGTACATAATACAACACATTATTGAACATCTAATAATAAAATTAAAACTTAGTTTTGATGTTTTTTAATTTTGTTTTGAGTTACATAGTGGTAGTTTTAGGTAACATAGGGGATTTCCTTACAAATTCTCCCTGTCCCAAGTAGCACTACGTTACAATAATGATCAAATAACTTCAATTTCTAATATATGTACCTACTTCAAATAAATGATAACCATAAAAGTATTATAGACAATTACAAAATATGAGTCAAAGACGGTCAGTGTTAAAATGTATATTTTTAATATTTTTCAAAACCTCGTCCCACGTATTACTGGGAACCAGCTTGGATACTATGTTACCAAGTAAATCACACGTTAAGATAAAGATGGCGCTACTTTCGCTTATTCGTTAGATTGAGCGATATGTCGTCATTCGCCAAGGTTGACGGTTTGGGCGGGGGGAACGGAACATCACTTTTCAGTCGCCCGCGTGGTGTTCAACGTGTTGCGTATTTTTATTGTGCGTCCACTTTGTTTCCTATCGACTCCGTAAGTATGTCAATGTTGTTGCTATTATATTATATTCAGCTTGTCATCTAAGCGGTAAATATTTAAAATGCGAAAGAAAATATGCAATCAGTGCCATATTTCTTTCTGTACGTCTCATGAAATGTATCTTTTACAACTCTGTTACTCGCCCGTAGTAACAGAGTTGTTATGAAAGTAACAGAATTTCAAAACATCAAAATTGTTAAATATATAAAAAGATATATTTTTTAAATCACTTTTCTTATGCAATGTATTAACTTGGTACCTACACATACGAAACGTGTACAATTGAATATAATTCTAAAAAACATTGTTTCAGGATATTGTGCATATGTTTGCGTTTTCAAGGTGCCTGTCACGGCAGCTGAAAAGCAGCGGTATCGAGAACAGCGTAAAAATAATCCTGAAAAAGAAGCTAAAGCTGATACCATGCAAAAAACGCTTAGTACGAAATTTAACAACACGTGAACATCGAGCAATAAAGACAAAATGGCAATCGGCAAACGCTAGGTAGAGAGACCAGGTCAAAGCACTACGTATTACATATTATGCAAATTTTCTGTCAGCGCGGTTTTTGCGAAAACTGCAGTGAAACCGTCACCCCCCGATTGCGATATCAATTTCAAGTACAATTAATTTACTTAAAGTAAAAGATAGCAACTATGTTACTCTGTTACTTTTTGTCCCGATGATTATAAACCTTAATAACGGTTATTTTAAACTATTCGGTATTATGTTGCAACATCATAATACCTAAATTTCTTACATATTTATACTATTCTAATGTTATACTAAGCTATCACTATATAGACTACATTGTGGACTTTGG